>VZRM01005556.1:968594-1014632 GCA_013397955.1 Grantiella picta
TGTCAATGCTCTTGACACACTCTTGTAAGAATCTCCTCTCCATCTTTCTTGTAGCTCCTTCAGAAAAAGGAAGGTCACAATTAGGTCACTCTAAAGCCTTCTCTTCTCCGGGTTGAACAACACCAATTCTTTCAGCCTTTTCTCATGGAAGAGGTGCACTGTCCCTCTGATCATCCTGGTGGCCTCTTCTGGACTGGCTCAAATAGGTCCATGTCCTTCTTGTGCTGAAGACCCCAGAACTGGACAGCATCACCTCTCTTAACCTGCTGGCCACACTGCCTTGGATGCAAGTGACGTCTCTAAGGACAAAATCAAAACTGAACAGAATACTACAAAAAAAAAAAAACCCAAAAAAAACAAACCAACCAACCAAAACAAAAAAACCCCACAGAAAATAACAAAATGTATTTCTGACTTGCTGATCCAATTTACGATTTACACTAGTATCACCTCCTCCATGTCATGACTATTTCTGACTGCCCTCCGTTGGTGCCCTGCTTTGGCATCTGTTCACAGAGCTGTGTTTTGCCCCAGTTCTCAAAGGCATGCCGGCTGCCTGTGACCACCTGATGGAGCTGCAGCTCAGCCAACTCTCTTCTGGGGACGCAGCATTGGCCTGGGTTTGGCCAACAACTCACATACTGGATTTATCCATATTTTACTCCTGTGTGGGAAAAGGGACCCGAAGTGAGTGAGTTCTCCCATAATTTTGTAAGATCTTTTAGATGAGGCTATAGATAACACCTTGTTCTGCTACACAGAAAGGGCAGTTTTCAATTTTAACAGAAAACTTAGGTATATACCTGCTGAAAACCCAAAAACCACAGAGATTGTCATATTTCTTCCACGTAATCTTTTCCGGTTTCATATTAGAATTTTCACATGATACCAAATCCTCACTCAATTTCTAGTTAGATTTTGCTAGATTTTGCTTAGAAAAATCTGATCACTGTTCCACAAATGCCTGGTAATGTACTATAATTTTAACATTAATTTTTCATAGGAGTGATCTGAAACAGTTCTGAAAAGGTAAGAAAAAGATCAAGTCACCATATATTTCAGTAAAGACAGGAAGATATATCCATCTTTAAGTTTCTAACTAGTTGAAGAATCAGACTAGACATTTTCACTGCTGACCATAGTTCAACATTCATAGTTCATTAGTAAAACATAATGCACAAATTTATTTTTGAAAAACACTGAACCTTTTCCATATCTATAGCTGAGAAGAAATTATCTCATTTTTCTGCAATGAACACGTTGTTCCAGCAGCTGAGTTCCTCTAAGTTGTCTCCCAAATGAAATACAGCTCTTAAAATATAGCAAGCACATGGCCTGGTTGTGATATCAGTGTATCATTTTTAAAATTACAAATTACTTTCAGCCAGAAAAATGCATAAAGTTGCTCTTTATTTCCACAATATTTCTTTTTAAAACCTCCTATCCTTTGATTTGCAGGCTCTTAGGAACAGGAGTAATAGATTGGTAGAATTAAATAAATTGATTGGTTTCACTGTAATGCCTTCTGTTCTTGTACTGAAAGCCAGAATTTGCCTTGAGAAAGCAGCAATTAAAAAAAATCTATATTAAACTCCTGGAAATCAGTTAAAGGTGCAAAGACAGAACATGGTGACATTTCTTTAAATGTTCATTGCATTTGTTCACTGACAAGTCAAAATCCTCATTCTCACTCTGTCTTTGATCTTTTCTTATAAAAGCAGTTCATGTTTTAGCCATTCTGAACGATTTTACACCTTTTATGAGGAATTCAAGTTTGCAAAAACAAATCCAGACCTTCTGTTTGGCTGTTTTTTTTTTTTTTTAATACCTTCATCATTAGTCCTAAATGCTATCAACAGGTAGTCATCTCTCAAAAGAAAATTGCCCTTTCTTCAGCAAATCAGGGTAATAGTTTCACTCCTTTGGTGTGCCTGTCCTCAATAAACACAAAATAACATTCACCACCTCAGTTCCCTTTAGGTGGCTCTCAAGAGGAGTTGCTCCCTTCAAGCATTTTGGTCTTACATATAATTTCTACTGACTTTCACTCAGCCCTCCCTGAATTTGGAAAGATCTGTCCACCCTCTGTTCTCATGTGCTAGAGCAGCTGAAATGGCTGTCATTAGCAGCAAGTTTGCAGAGCAAAATCGTACCTCCAACTCATCATTTATATCAAACAGCTTCCTACTTTCCCATAACTAGTGAACATGTATTTAATATAATAATATGTAAAGATTTAGTCAAAACCTCCAACTAGACCTTCTCTAAATCTTTGCATCTACTATAACAAAATAGTTCTCAGGCTCTGTTCTCTGTGCTGGACATTCTTCAGATTTCAGTCAAGAAGGTTCTTGTTTTATAAGTACCACAAAACTTTGCTTGAAGAATGAGATTATAAACCCATTTAATGAATTTTAATCAATCCATCTGATTTTATCGTTGAGTGGTTTTTTTTCCCCTTAAACTGCCCAAGAAACTCAACGTCTGTAGCTTCAACACCTAAAAATCCCCAGCCTCTAAAGCTACAGAGGTTACAAATACTAACATAAGTTCCATTAACTTCCACCCCGTCCTCCCTTCATTTTATTGTGTTTAGGTAGAGCAAGTTTGAGATAAACTTAATAGGTGTTTGCCAATTATTTGTGTTAGCCAATACAAAAGGTTTATTTCTTGAAAAATAAAATCCATGCCTTAATAGACCACATACATCTATTTAATAGTTGCAAAATACCAGACATTATTTATCCATGGTGTTTTTTCAAGTACTTTTAGAGTCTTTGCTTACAGAGAGTATTTTTTCCATCAACCTGTAAAACTTTTTCTCCTAAGCACACAAAGATATACTTAATAGAAACTGACAAAATTAAATCTTTCTGTAGACCACTAACACAATAGTTCAACTAAGCACCTTCACACCAAAGTGCACAAGATCTTAGGAGCCCTTAAACCATGGATTACTGGCATAATGGACTACACCAGCTTGTGTCAATTCCTACTTATGTAACTTTAATCAGGATTACCAACACAGGAAAAGCATCAGACCTTCAAAATGCCTATTATGCTCTATTCTGTAAATTAAACATTTTCATAAATGCTATACTGTTGTGTGTATTAGCATCATATTTTATGCATCACTGCCTCCCTCCAAACTGAGTATAAACGATCCACGTGAACACTACTATCATAAATATGCACATTAAATAGTCTAAACTTACAATATGGTCTTTTGTTTTTACTTACAGCAGTCACAAATATGAGAGCTACCTGAAAATCATTCAAGAGCAGCATTCTCCAGTTTACAGAGAAGAACTCAGGTATCTTTTGCTACATAAAAAAACACTTCCTGGCTTAAATTTCATAATTAATTTTAAAAATATGGAATTACTGAAATGGAATTGAATATGACAATGAAAGATGGAAATACTGTAACTAGTTTAATAACATCTAACTCAGTTGTGCATTACCTTTGAACAAGTGACAAGCATTCCAGACACATCAACCCACGTTTAAACACTGCATTTTTCCACAATATCTGGCTATGCTAACACAAGATGAGACAGGTAACAGTTTTATATACAAAGTTATATTAAAATACATATTTGTGTGACTTTAAAGTAAATTAAAATAAAATTCTGAAAAATGCCCGTGATCTTAATAAAAGAAATAACAAAAGGTCATTTGAGATGGTGGTTATGGCAGCCAAAATTTAGAAAGATCCTCTGCATGCTAAATTATCCAAAATCCCAATTTTACTTCTGGAAACTAAATCAAAACCAGTGATCCACTCATAACTCTAAAGCCTCTCAAGAAGTAAAATGAAAACATTGGAATTTGACAATACTGCATTCCAATGTTTCATGTCTTGCATTTAAGGTGAATCCAGCTTCACCAAGGGCTCTCTTATCTGTTTAGTTAATGACTCTACAAAACTCTCAACACTGAAAATATACTATGAGTATTGGGTATTATTATCCTCCTAAAAAGAAAGAAAAGGTAGTCAGTGTCCATCAGAATAAACACCCCAACAACTTGAATTTATTAGTATTCAATATTCACAGGAAGGATCTTAATATTCAGAAGAAATACCACAACAAGAAAAAAAAGCGTAAAATTAACAATAAAGACATCAACTGCTATCTTAGCTTATTTTTACTGACAACTTTTGAAGCAGAGAAATGACATTTCAAATACTGGAACAGGCTGCCCAGGGTGGAGTGGTGGAGACAATATACCTGGGACTGTTCAAGAAATGAGAGGAAGTGGCACTCAGTGCTAAGGCTTACTTGACATTTTGATGCTTAGTCAAAGGTTGGACTCAGTGACCTATGAGGTCTTTCTGAACCTTAACTGGCTCTTACGGGTCTCATAGCTCACCAAAATATTTTATTCATCTACACTTAGCACTAGACAGATTTTTTAAAAAATGGGTTTAGGCCATTGGAAGTCCGGCTGTGTATCAGATTTGTGCCACAGCAGCTCTATGTGCTTCTCCTCATCTTTTTTATTAGTAAGCTGTCTTACACTAGTATTGCACGTTTCTGATTACCTAAATGTAATGCAAAGCATCCAATGCAGAAATCACACATTTCTGCATTAAAAACAAACAAACAAGCAAAAATCCCAGCTACAGAAAGAAGAGTTTGAGTACTCACAAAGGGTAAGACTGGAATAAACGTTATGGAAAACATGGTTTTTTACACTATTTATCTGACATTTTCTAGAATGAGAAGTAAAATTGAGATTTTTTTTCTTTTGTACTTCAGCCTAAATATGCCCCAATCCATAACAACCACAGATTTCCCAGGTTTGCAGGGGTTTTTTTGTTATTTGCTTGTTTGCTTGTGTAAGCTTAGCAAAAACTCTCTAAGGAAAATTCAACAACTACTCCAATTCAATCACATTTTCATAGCTTCAGTGAAAAGGCATTTCGTTTTTATAGAAAGGGATATAAACTATAAGCATTCTCCTGATAAAAAAGGTGACATGTAGTTCTCAACATCCAAGATCTCAGCAAAAGGTATCCTTTTTGTACTACAGAACAACTACTATCTTTTCACTAACAGTGAATCAGTTTGGAGTTTAGCTCCTCATAGAGTAGACTGGTTCATCAGGACTCAGAACATTTACACGTTTGCCTCAGGTGCTGCAGCTGCTGTGCCCAGATAATCAGCAAAAAGTTGCAATACTACCAAACATGAGTCCTTTATCTCCTGTTGATATTTTCAGTAACTCAAGCCATGGGAAAGCTTTCTAGCAACAACCTCACAAAACTCCAACAGTCTTCAGAGACTGCTAAGGACACAAAGATCTTGAACAAAGGGGCTGTGTTTAGGATATGTGATTTTCACTGCAGTATTTTTTCTAAGAAGGTAAAGATAATGCTGTGGTGAAAAATTATGTACAACATCTATTGTTTTAATCCAGTGCTTTGAGCATTTAAAACATGTATCTTCAGCAGACCTTGAGGAAAGACTATTATTTGGCAATGATTTGGATACGAAGCTTGAAATAGTGGACAGTGAAGGCAAACACATCTTGTATAAACAGAAAGATGGTCAGTAAATCAAAGAACAGGATGTCCTTGCCTCTACTCAGCACCCATTAGACCACGGAGTCCAGTTCAGGGCCTGTCAGCAATAGGAAACATTGATAAATCACAGTAAGCTCAGTGGAGAGACACCACCAGGGCTGTAGCTGGAGCATTTCCCTGTGAGGAGAGGCTGGAGGACCAGGGCTGGTTCAGCCTGGAGAGGGGGCAGCTCCAGGGACACCAAACAGGAGCTTCCAGTGCCTATGGGAGCCTGTCAGGGAGCTGAACTCTTCCCAGCAGGGTGTGACAAGAGAGTAGGGAACAGGTGAGGCTGGGGCCAGCTTTAAGGAAACACTCCCGCTGGAGGACAAACGAGTGGTGGCTCAGGCTGCCTGGTGCTGTGCAGGTTCCCCACTCCCTCCCTGAGCCCCCAGGTCTGCTCCTGCTGCAGGGACAGCACCAGGCACCCAGCCCCTTCTGTGCTCCCTGCCCACAGGTTATCCCAGGGGCCAGAGGCAGCTGTGGGTCTGCAGGGGAGAGATGGAAGCTCCTGGGCACAGCCAGGGGCTGCAGCAAGGAGGGGCAGCGTCCAGAGAGCCTTCACACACTTCACAGGTTTTAAAAACATGCAAGAGCACAGATTCCCTGACAAGTCTAGCAAGTGGCTAATGTGCAATGTGTAGATCAACGCTGGCATAATGGTCAAAAGCTGTAGTTGTGCTTTCAGTGTTGTTAAAATGTACAAAAAAGATTTAATGTTTGTAACAGTACTGCGCTGCAGAGCATTGCACATGCCACGCTTGATCATATTTTACCTGATACTCTGCTCTCAGAAGCAGGTTTGTAAGAATGTCGAGAAGAAGAAAATCCTGCCTTTAGAGCACCTGCACTTTTCAGAGTACCACACAGTCCTCCATTTGGGAGATGGATCATGGAAATTGATTCACTCAGCTCTTTTAGATTTCAGCAGCTAGTCATATGGGAATACCAAATAAATAAATCAATTAAATAAATAAAATACTGAAAATACAATACCTGTCTATAAACTACCTCTCAGTGATCTACTGAGGCAGACCAGAAATACAAATAAGTAATTCTATTCCATAATAATTTCACCTCATTGTATAACAGAAGAAAAGGGAGCCATTCATTTTCAGAAGCATTCACAATTTGCATGTCTCACCCAAATTCTGACTGATGTTTTATTTGTAATCTCCACTTTCATATGTAGCAAATTGTACTGCACACTAGCCATTCACAATGGCTATCTTACCTGATCCTCTGAAGTCTCTCATTCTTTTCCACTTTGAAAAGCAACCTAAAATTGGACACCATGTTCCAAATGAGTAATTTCTAACTTTCACATTTTTGAGTTTCAAACCTCCCCTTAACACATTTAAGAATCCTACTTAACACGGTCAGCTCCTGTTGCTAGATGCAGTTAATGCTTAGATCAAGCTGTGATATTTTCATTGAAGCAAATAGTAATGCTCTAAGTACTGCAATTATTTAAGGAGTATCAGAAGATGATGCGTGCATGTAAGTGGATGTCAAGGCAGAAAGAAACACTCTTGTTGAATATCTTAAATTCATTAAGTCCATATAATAATAGCTTGGTTTTTGGTGCTATAAACACTCGATTTTCATTATTGTTGCCAAACCATATTTTTCATTAACAATACAGGACAAATAGAAAACTGGCAAGAATCGGGACATGATAAGCATTCCCCAGGAGGACACAAAGTGTTGGCACAGGCTGTCCAGGGACTGTGGATCCTCAGGGGGTCTCAGGCCCGACAGGATGGAGCCTCAGGCAGTCTGGTCTGACTCTCTGGCTGACTCCACTGTGAGCAGCTCCTTGCAATGACACCTCCCAGACTTCTTCCCCAGCGAAGGAGTCCTGTATTTGTGATTTCTATTTCAGTGCTGACAAGAGGAAGAAGTTGCCCTGAAATCTTCGCATGCCCTGAGCAGTAGGAGGAACCACCAATACCAATGACTTCCCTTACAGACAATGGATTTCCTTCAGATACCATAATGCCCAGACCTTTTTTGGTTTTACCTATTTAATAAAAACATCTCCATGGCATTGAAGGACCATTCCAGTTTACAAAACAGTATGCCACCTCTAAAATTGTGATCCTTTTGCTTTAAACTAAAAGAAAAAGATGTCAGATGTTTTTTATGACTACAAGAAGAGTTTGTCTACGTTGAAGGTTTTTTCTATGATACACAAGTTAGGTTTATAACTAACTAGAATTTGTACTGCTGTAGACACAGCACTCAATTTTGCAATAGAACATTGTGCTAACGTCAAGAAAGACCTGACTCTATGCTGTTGTTCTCCTCAAATCAGCTTTACTTACAAGCACTTCAGATCACATCTAGTATGTCACAACATGCTTCAAAAAAAAAACCAAAAAAACTTACAATGCTATTGGCTTGCTCTTGAGATAATTTATAGAAAAGCCTTTGTAGAGGTGTGGAAAAGGAAAAAAACCCATACAAATCTAAAGGGGATTCTACAAAAAGACTGATCTAATTTCATCAAGTACTGCACCAAAAATATCTTCAGAAGGGCTGTTGGCTAGATGAAAGTCATCAAGTATTAAAAAGAACAGAATACAGCAGTTAGAAAGGAAACATACAAGTCATTTGAATTATGATTACCCCTGGCATGATGTTAATTAATTATCATAGAAATACCAGTGTAACATTTTGAGTCTTTATGTAAACATCAGCTTCCAAAGTGCATGCCTTTCTTCCTGTATTTGCAGCAGACCTTCCACTTTTAATACCATTTTTTATACTTTTTGAATTCAGGTTTTTCTAAAGGTCACAATCCTCTGCTTTCAAATATAAATAGAGTTTATATTACACTTTGAGGAGCTGAAAAAGTAAGGGATTTAGCACTGGTGTACTCTTAATTCTCAAAACATTTGAGTTTCAAATACATTTTTTTTGTATCCAAGTAAAGCCCAGACAAGCCCACAGTGACATCCTCCCTTTCACTTAAACCAAAACAAGTATTTTAAAATTCTGTCCTTCTTGTTAACTGTTTGTTTGGCTGGCTGGTTGGTTTTGTTTGTTTGTTTAAAGAAGAACAAAGCAAGTGACAGAGCAAGAACTTCATCCTGTCCTCTGAGATGTTTCCGTGAACTTGCACAGCAGAAACTCCATGACTAATTCAGCTCCAAGAAAACAAAGATTTACAGTCATGCAATGCATTCTCACACTGGTGAGAATTAGTACCTTTTTTTCTATTTTAGTTACTTTGTGCTCATATTTTGAACTTCACATTCTGGTACATATCACATCAGGTGCATAAACATAGTCTCCTTTTCCTGGTGGGTTTTAGGTACTTCACTAGTGCACAGTCAACTTAGTTTTATGCCTTATTAAAAATACTAACACATTATGTGCAGGAATTTCTTTCTGAAAAATGAAGAAAACTAACGAAGTATGGAAATACAACTACTTCAGGCAGGACTAAGTGCCTCACACATATGTGTCCACATATACTCAAGTGAAATGATATAAAGTTTTTACCAAAATAAATGTTAAGTAGATGACTTTATACAAAACTGAAATGTGTCAATGACTAACACACGCTAAGCATCTACTTAACTGGGGTGTTTTTCAAATAACATCTCAGAGACAAAGTCTTGTAGACCAGTACTAATTGATTTATTAGTCAAAACCATGTCTATGTATATACTAACTATATAGTCCATACACATTTCATTCTGTTCACTGAGACTTTATGAATACCTTTAACAGGTTTATGATTATTTTTAAGTAATGAGTGCAATCCACACTCTTCTGTATTCAGATTTAATACCGGAAAACTATTAATAATAGAATTTAGGTTCGGTACTTCCAGAGGAAATTAGGAATGCCTGCTCTGCAAGGTACAGCTGTAAGTCTATCTGTTGTGCTAGATTGTGTAACTGCTATGCTACTGAGACACCACAGCTGCCCCAGATACACACGTATTTGCAAATGGGAAAGAACTTTTTTCCCCGCTGATAGTCTACCTCTATATATATATGTATGTATGTATGTAATGGAAGCCATTTAATTAATAAAGTCTGAGATGTGATACCTGATTCGCTCTTCAATAAACTGCAAGGGGTTATATTAATGTTCATCTAAACTGATACTTGTCTTAGCAAAGGTATCATTTAGAGAAAAGTTAAAATTATGTAGTATCTGTTTGAAGAATTGTTTTAGTAAATCACAATTGAAACATCGGGTAAAGCAGGCCATCTAAGTCCCTACTATATTTTTCAGGCAAGACTGACATGACCCACTTTCTGTCCGTAAATCAATCTCATGCTCAAACTGTGGCATGGGTAATCCATTCAGATACCTGCCTCAGCATACCAAAAAAGGTGTAAAAGGAACCATCTTGAGGAAAACAAGCTGTCTTGGTTTAAATCTGTGTTTGACAAGTGATGTGAGGGTTAAAGGAAAACAGACTATAAACAAGAAAGTCACTACCAAAATCAGTATCTGCTGAAGACAAGGAGTATTAAAGCTGCAAAATATTACACCTGTACATTTTTAATTTCTCTGCTTTCTGCCACTGCCAAGCAGAATAATGCTCAAAATGTGAATTGAAACAGCAAACTGATTTTCAGGAAGATAAATCAACAGGAAGAAAATATTGTGGAAGAGATATCTAGAAAGATAGTTCAGGTAGGTGTGGAATTGCCCACATGGCATGTTTGTATTTAATTTTCTTTTGCCACATTGGCCTGGGCCAAGCATCATACCTGGATAGCCTTCCCTGAATTAAGGGGCACACCCAACTAAAGCATCATTTTTTCAACTCCTGTTTAGATTAGAAGGAGAACTGCTTTCAGTCTCAGTGAACTGTGCTGTACTGCAGTACAGAGAATGCGATACCTGGGTATCTTGTACCAAAGACTGCAATATTTTGCTTAAAACTGCAGTGTCAGAGAGATCCACCAAACAGACCTCCCACATCTTGTTTGGAAAATTCCCAGAAGGCTCCGAAGCAAGCAAACAAGATGTGCTGAGGAGTGCAGCAATCCCTAACTTTACCTGCCTTGGCATGGTCTTGGTTTGACCTTGATCCTGTGGCACCCAACCCACAGGAAACATGTCCTAAGAAAATAAACTTTCCTGAGACCCTAGTGTCACATGGGAGGGCAGCCTGAAATAAAGGCAAGGTAAAAATAAAATACAGTTGTCAGGAAATATTCTCCACAGGGTTGGACAAGGCAGACTAATGCAGAAATGACTGGTTTAGGCAGAAAGCTCTGATCTCCCTCTGTAATTTCTCTCCTTCATCGAAGGCACTGAAAATCCTCATGGGTTAAGGTTGTGGAAGATGTGTCAAGAATCCAGCAACTTGCACATATTGGAATGTGGATAAAGTTTTACAGTAACTTCCCCACTTCCCTACCTTTTTATTTTATTTTAAGATAAAAAATATTATATAGATCCATCAGAGAACAGGACTGAAGGTCTGAAATATTTAATTTGAGCTTAAACTTAAATTAAAAAGCCCACATAAAAAGGATTTTAAAATAATTTTCATATCAACGAAATGGCACTTATCATGGAGCAGTTCTGTTTTGTCAGTTTTGAGTATAATATATGTAATCTAATTTTAGATTTGCAACAGAGTGGGTCTTTTCACTTCAAGAGGCATTCACATCTTTGAAAGCAAATTAAGTTATGCTTGTTTGCCAAGCTTCCCACTGTCTTGCCCTATAAAAAACAAATGGGACTGTATACTTTACCAAAAAGGCTTGATACTTCATCTTTTCACACAAACACTGTTTTTGTTTACAGATTTTATCTAAAGAATATAATATGCCAAGACATAAAATGTAAAAAATAGTAATGAAATTAATTCACAAATACACCTGCTGAGCGAGAAGAGTACTAAGTACTGGAATCTATCTGTAATATTTTATCTCTATTAGGGGTGTAAAACAAACCCTGAACATAACTGAAAATATTTTGCAAATCACAGGATAGGAAAGGCTGGAAGGAATCACAGTGGGTCATCTGTTCCAAGCTCGCTGTTGAAGCAGGGCCATCCTGATGGCTTTAAACTCAAATTAACGTATATGCTGACAGTTCACTGATCAGCAGAAGACTTTTTCTCCACCACAATTTTAATTACCCAGTGCTGAAATTGTTACAAATTATGATTTAATAAGCTACCAGGTTTGACAGCCCTACTGTCCTCCTTGCCAAATAATTAAGATGTACCAAATTTCAGCTCATTTATTTCATTTTCAAGACAGAAAATTGAAATTGTGGAGCATTTTCAATGAAACAGTCTTTCTGAATAAAATTTTAAAATAAAGAACAAAGAACGACGAAGAAAACTCATGAATACTAAATATCTGTGAAATTTAGACTATATTGACCCATACTTGAACAGTTTGAGTATTCACTGCACAGGTGAAGTCTTGCAAAGTTAAAGTTTAAGGCAAATAAGTCTTTTTATTTTTCATGGCCAACAAAGGAATGAGTAAAAGGTTATTTTACCTAGGTTCCCAAGTTTTATGCCATTTGAAGTCTAACTGTGGTAAAGGGGATTCCCTGAAGTGAGAAGTGCAAGTTCATCTTGTTTATTTTTAAGAAAAAACAGGTTTTATTAAGTAAGACGAAAATTACAATGATGTAAAGGCAACTTATTGGAAGTCATGTCAAATTTCCAAAACCAGTTTCCAGGCATTCAGGCATTAAAATACCTTTTTTAAAAATATGTATTTTCAGTCTAATAGGCCAGAACATTACCCCTAAGATGCTTATTAATCTAAGAAAAAAATAATTTCTTCTCCAAAATTATTACTAACATTTCTATCTCAGAAAAACCACTATCACATAAGATTAAAAAAGAGGAAGGGAAGGCACACTTAATAACTCTGAGAAACACTGAACATCTGAAAGATGTATCCATTTTACTTAATGTGAAACTGAAGGTAGTCAGCATCCCTGATATAAGGTCAATGGAAGGAATGAAGAAATAAAAACTGTGCTCAGAAAATAAACAATTTTTAATTATGGCTTCTATCCTTTCCATCCCTAACCTTCTAAATAAAGCACTGAACATGTGCAGTACTATGTGAAGAGATTAAATAGTAAAACCCACTTTGGTAGCACAGACAGAAGTCCTTCCATTTCTATCTGCTAACCTGCCTCTCTAATTGTAGTTCTGAATGATAAACATGCCTAAACAAATCTTCCCTCATCAACATCCTGCTCACACATTCTCTTTAACATATGAATTAAGAAATCAGGAATTACAAAGATTCCAGATGATATAATTCTACTTCATTTACTAAAAGAACCTGGGAAAAAACCAACAAACCACACCGCCAAAAACAGCACTCTAGCACACACAGCACGCTATTCCTCGCTGAGCAGAAAACTGGGAATTCCAGGCAAACCTCAAGCCTTTGAAGAACAGCAGCTTTGGTAAACTCTCTCAGAAGTGCTCTGGCTGGCACAGGGAGCAAATGGAAAGCAGAGCAGGACCCATTTTTGTGCATGTTTTGTAACATCTGCAGTATTTCTGCCAAAACCACTTACCCTATGAAGATGCAAAACTACAACACTTCCACTTGCATTGAGAGCAGTGGATGCAAATCAGGAGACCCAAAAACCTGCCTGGAAATATGTCATGGAAGATCTGTCTGCTCTTTGACTCGCACGCCAGAAATTCCACCCAGAAAGCCCCCTGTGCAACTCCCTGCAGACTGGGAATGTCATCACACCCTTTGCAGATGAACAGTGCGCACCAGGGCTGCTGAAGAGCACTGCGAAGCCAGGCAGCTCAGAGGCAAAGGAAAGCCTCAGGAACACCACCCTGACCCAACTCTCACAGCAGACAACCCCATGGATGGCACAACTGAATTCCTGGGAAAAACTTAATGCTGTTTTAATGAACGTCATGTCATGCTGTTCATCAGTTAAGCTCAGACACACATATGGGATGCAGAAGAAGCACATTTTACAGCTGCCCACCTCAGCAAGTCCCACCAGGAGGGCAGTAAAACAGCCAGGATTCATATTCAATGCTCTGTGGAAGACAGCAATTTCATCTTTGTGCATTACACCAAGTATTCCAAACTGATTCCTTTTTCTCCTCCTCTCCAATAACACTCTGTTTCTTTCGGCCTAATTATTCACTTTTTATTCTGCAAGTTTGGAAATCTTGCTCTGGAGTGCTAACGACATTTGCATAAGGATCTCTGCCTCAAGATAAATACTTTTAATTTTCACAATAATTTAGCCTTCTAATGAGTATTAGAGAACTACAGAATTTTTCAGACTACCTTTTTTTTCATGTATGTTAGTGAAATTCAGAACAGAAAAAAAGTAATGACATTATAACAGGAAAAGGGAACTCGATGATCACCACTAGGTTCCACAATCTTGGTGAAGGTACATGCAACTGATTAGATTAAACCACTTCAACATACCAGAGGTGGATTCATAATGAAGAAGTCATAGAATCATTGCTACTACTGAGCACTGTCAGTCCCATTAAAAAAAAGGCACAAGTTGCAGCCAATAAATTGCTTAAGCACTTCCAAGACATCTTACATTTTCCAAGTTGCCCAACTGATATGCAGTGATGAATTAAGGAAGTGATAAGCCTAGAGACTGTTGTTTAAATGAATAATCCAGGTAGCTTCTTTGAGTATTTACTGAAAACGTCTGAAAATAAATTATACACTTGCGGATGGTTGCTAAACCGAGCTTTCAAACACTACTTATTACTACATAAAAAGTGTCACATCACTCCAGCAGGTTGAAAAGTATTTCCTGAACAAACATTCCTTATCCATTTCGAGGAAAATGGGAGGAAGGGTGATTGAAGAAACAAGATGCCACTCAGACGATAAGACATATAAAGTCTAGACAAGGAAAGGGAGGCTTACCTCTGCAAAAACACTTGGACAAGTATATCCATTAAAGTTGTTTTCAAAGCTGTGTTTGTATTTCAGTCATGTTCTTCCATATCCCCTTTCTTTTTCTATCCCTGCCTCAAGCTAGATGAAACCTTTGTGGGGGGGAAAAAAGCATTTCCCACACATATATTCTGCACAGAGACACAATCTGAAAAAGAAGAATCACACTTCAAAATACCTGAAAAAAATAAAATATTTCTTGGTGACACGTTTTTAAAGGTTTATGGTTTTTTAATAGGGTTCCTAATGATATTTTTCTTCAAGAGTCACTGGCTTGACATGTTGGTGATACTTATTTCACAGAACCAAATTAAGCTGGCTACAGCCATGCTGAGAAGTCACAGAGAGCTCACAAAGGAACACGTTCATAAGGGTGAAGAGTAACTGCCTGAACTTTCTGAGCTGCCAACTACAAAGCAGCAACACAGCCAAAAGAAAACACCTTCCAGCTGCAAAAAAAAAAGAAAAAAAAAAGACAACAAGCCTCTACTACAATGCTGGAAATACAAATGAGTGAGACTTTCTTTGCATGCTCTTGATGCAGCCACGCTGGGAGACTCAGTGAAAAAAATAACCCACATTACATCAGAACACAATTTGTTTCATCTTCCCAATGCAAACTCAGTAACACCTTATACCTAAATTTGAGTCAGTACCTTTTCCATGTCATTTATGGAAGACTGACTAATTGTTAGCCCAAATGCACTCGGTTTTATTTATATGGTTCAATAAGATTCCTACAGCTAACATACAGCACCTGCACTATGTAAGTAAAAGGACCCATCTGTAGTATCAGTCCGAGTTTCATCCTTAATAACACTGAATCTATTGAAAGTTTCTATGCAGTTATTAACCAGTGATATACTAGAACTCCTTAAAAATTAGTAGGCAGCTGGCAGATTTCACTAACAAAAGATATACTCAGAGAACAAGAAGAAAATCTGTTGCCATTGAAAGAGGTAACTTTTAAATTTTTCCCAATGACTCACATGCTTTTTTAGTATATTAAGTCACTTTGAATTAATTCAGAAAGGATTATCCAACAGTATTAAGCCAATTTCTTTTAATTCCCTTAACTAGAAAATAACATATAAATTCCAGCACAGAAAGGAAACTGAACAGAAAAATACTTCTAATGCAGGCTCTTTTGGTATATGATGTGTTAAGTTTCCAGCTGTTCTTCCTCTGTAATTGAATAGCAACTAAGAAATATTATATGATTATGGACTTTACAGTAAAATATATCATTATAAAATGCTGCTGAGTAATAAATAATAAAATTAACTTTTCTCTTTAGATTGATCCTAGTAAGGTTCAAGCATATGCATCTTTCAAAATACAAAATTAAAAAAAAAAAACACCAAAAACAAAAAAAAACCAAACCAAGAAAATTTCATTTCAATTATTCCCATTTCTCAGGATCCAATGACAACAAAAGTCGATGCAATGACATAAGGATTGAGACTGGACCTCTGTTATATATCTAGACCAAAATCCCTCCTCATTTGTCCTCTGTGCCCATTGCCTATTTGAAGGAAAAGAAACTATGCATTCAACTGCATCATCCACAAAATACACCTAACGTATAAATGCTGTTTACTGAATTCACACTGCATCTCCTTAGGTGTCCTTTCCAGCAGTTTGCTGTCAGATTTGGACTCGTGTCTCTATTCATACTCTCCCATCTTGAACTGAACATAGCTGGTTAAAATAATATAGCACTCATTTTGAAGTTATGCTGCTACATATCAGCTTCCCATCAGTGGTCCCTTGCACTAGAATCCTACCTTAGTTCCCACTTACGTGTGTGACATAAATAACAGAAAGCCAGCAAAAATGATATTGAATACGTGGGACTTGGGAATAGACTATGTTTTGAAACATGAAAACAGATGTGATAGGCTGTGACTGCACTAAATTTTCTCTCCTTAAACACTCTGAGGTCTTCAAATAACTTCAACAATGCTTCATATTTGTTTTCAGTATAACTACCATTCAGATAAACTCACTCTTACTGAGTTTAATACAGAATTCTATTCATTATAGACACCAGTTAATGACTGTTTACTCACTGTCTTCTCATCCTACCATACAAGAGCTTAGCAGTACAACTTCAGTAAAATAATTATGCTCCTCAGTGTATTCACATTGTTAAATATGCAAAAAATTACTAAATACTTCTATTTAACCATCAAGAACATATTATGATTTGTGCTTTATTTTTGACTTACACTAAGTTTTTTAATTGAAGAACAGTCACAAAAACAGAAACTTACAAAATAAATTATAAAAAATACAATAAAAATTGAAGCTAATAAATGATCTTGAAAGATTAGGCTATTGAAAATAAACGTTTTCAACCTTCCAGCTACTGAAAGTGATCACTAAAAATGCAAGAACATTTAAAATCTACGACCTCCACAGTTGTTTTCCTCATTATTAGCCTTGTTCCTCCATTAAGAGTTTAATGCCCATCCCCTACTCTCTCCCACCCCAGAAAAACATAACTAAAGCAATATCCTTTTTTTTTTTTCCTTTGTCTGATCATGAGAAAACTGCTTCCAAATCCAGGATCTGATCTAAAAGTTTACTGCTTAAGAAGTTTCTATTAGCTAGCCATTTTTTTCTTTATGGGGAAAGGGAACAAGAGAAGAAAAGAGAAGCCATTTTTAAAAGCATGCATTTTTCTTGCTCTGCCCTTAGCACTTCTTTTCTCGGCATTAGCTTCCAGGAACTCACTTTTGTTTTCTCAGCTTTTTTCTGATGACAAGTCCTGTTGTGATAAGTCATATCAGGCTGCATCAGTCATGCAGCAAATACACTGAAATGATGAAAAACACTTTCCCCTCAAAGCCATACTTACAGCAGTAAAGAATTTAAAAGGATTTTCATAGGAAAAATCACACCTGCATGGTCTAGAAAAAGAAAGGTACAGCATTAATGGCCAATTTAAACTCTACATTAATTCCGGTTATTCACTGGAGCTAAGCATAATTAATTTCTGATGCTTATCCAAGACTAAAAATTTCAGTCTGTCTTTTTAGTTTTATTTTGGGTTTTTAAAGCCGTTGGATAAAGAAGAGATGCCTCAAAACTGATCTGCATAAGGCAAAAGCAATAGATTCAAGCAACTGATCTGTACATACCAAGTAAACCCAGAAGACATACAGTACATCACATACTTTAGTCTATCTCTTCCACTATCTGAAAAAATTGGAAAAAAATCAAATGTACAGTCAACATACAAGATATTTTTAAATTTGGAGAGCAAAGGTCAAAAAATAACAGCCTTCATATAGACCAGGCAGCAATGGTATATTAGAAGAGTCTTAGAAAATTAGGATCTGTAAAAGAGTCTTTCTGAAACAGATACTGCATATAACCTGAATCCAGGGGGCTCATGAATTTCACCTCCAGAAACTTTAAATGATGCAGAACTCGCTCCCGTGACATGTGACGATCACAGCTGGTTGTTCTCTTGCCTCATCTGACAACTTCATCCAAAGACCACTGCCTTAAAACTCTTAAAATGATCCTGACAGAAGCCACTCAGTTTCTCTTTCTTCAGGAAAACTCTTCACTGCCTCCTGAAACTATTTATTGGCAACGCAGGGGGGCTTCTGAGATCAGTGACCAAAACACCTGAGGTCTGGCACTCGACTAGAAGAAATGCTGGTAAGATTAGTGCAAAAATGCACTTCCAGCCCGAACACATGGGATATCTTCACCTCGGAATAAGGAGCTGAAATAAAGCCCACCAAACCAACTATTAAAATTTAAAAAGCCTACAAAATTCACATCAACAGCTTAAGAAAGAGGGGCTTTGAACAACACATTTCAATATATGCACTTCCAGCCCTTCATATCCCTTAGGTCTTTGCAGCAAAGGCATTACTGCACTGATGAGACCAGAGACCTTAAAATCCTTGGCATTCACTCACCATGAAAGTGCTGCCAGGAATGACATAAAACACCCAGATCGAGGGTTGGATAGTTTAAGAAAACCAGACAAACAGACATCACAAAACATGTTATTTTAATGGGAGCTTGTAAACTTGGGGAATCTGACAGTGCAAAAACACCATAATGGAGCTGGAGTGTTTGGAGATGACATTATTTGCAAAAAACAGAGCTGGGCCAGGTTTGAGAGAAAAATTCTGCAGTTCATAGTCTCATGGTTTGTAAATAGTGGGGAGAAAAAGAGTCAGTGATGTGTTCTGTCCACTGTGATTTCTGGCTATACTAGAGAAGGCAATAATTAATTGGGAGCAGGTAAGCAACCAACAGCATTTCTAGCATCAGTTCTTGCTGTGCTGCAATCACTTATTCTCAGAGACAGGTTCTGCAGCCACTAAGAAATACAGGCTTCCATTCCTCAAGACAGACTGATTACTAATGGAGAAAAGGCAGCTGTACAACAAGTTATTCCATGATCTGTAACATTTGTGTACAGTGCTGGGCATTCTTACTCATGCACCCGGCTGAATAGTTTTTCACAATCATTACAGGCCAAAAAATACGATTATGAACTGACTGTAGAAATCTCACAAAAAACAACAACTGCTGGGGGAGAGGTTAGTCACCAGCAACTGTAGATTATTGCAACATCTTTTTCCCAGACCTTGAGAAAGATAAACTTGCCCCTGCCAGAACTATCCACAAACATTCCGGGGAAGACAGCTAACCTAAAAAGTCTTTTGGAAGAGTTTTCTCTCTACTGGATCACCTTTTCAAGCACTACCTGCTTTGTTTTCCCTTCCCCATCCTCCACTGTGTGCTCTCACACAGCCTCGCAGAAGGAGCAGCAACAGCAGCATATCCATGATTATCCAACAGTGTTAAGTTTTCAAATGAAAATTTATTACCTTTCTCCAATGATATCCCACAGAGGTAGGCAGGATGTATCTACAAAAAAACATTACCATCCTTCTATCTCTTTCTACAAAATACACAAAAAGCCACAGCTGAACTAATCACATTGATTAATACTGTTTTCATGTGCTTCCAGTTCATACTCACCCATTGATTTTTGTCTTATTGTCACACCACAAGCCACCAGGGACATTCTTCTACAGTATCTGGTGAATATGGTCCTGATATATAACCAAGTAATATAGATCATTTTGCACCACAAAGTACTTGTGGAAGCAACCTGTGGATTTCCTTCCCTTCATCACCCAATTACTTAGTGAGTCTATTCCACCTTCCATCCTCAGGTATTATGTTCTAAGCAGCAAAGTAAATACATGCACCTAAGGAAAGAACCTAAGAAGCCTGGTGGCAAGCTCCGCTTGTCTCTGATGCAAAATTAGACTACTGTGTACAGACTCTTGGCTGCTGTTTTCAGTTTTGCCTTTTCCTCCTGAACTAAAATATTTCACATCTCAGAACTTAAAAATGACAAGTCCATTTCACTTTACTGTCCTCATCCCACCCAGGGCCCAGAATAATTCAGTACTTCAGATCTGCTTCCCTCAAGGTCATACTGTAGCATGCACTTGCTCACAAGATAAACACATTCAATTATAAAAGAATGGTGTACTTGTTCAACATAAAATACTTTGTGTACACTCCTCAAGTGAAGGGACTCAAGGAGTCACACAGAAAGGTTTATAACTGCTATTTCTTGTCTGTTTCTGCAATTTATACATTGTACTCTTTTGACTTTGCCTCTAGCTGTAACTTCTCCTCACCTTTACTGCTCCAGATATTTGTCCCTCACAATGCTGATTTTAGGGGGCTCTAAGTCAGTCAATTATATATCAAAATCATTTTTGGTCACAAAATAATTTAAAAATCACTTTTTTGGGAAAAAAAGTGTGACACAACTGATTTAATACTACTTATCTTTCCTCTCAGGTGTCAGTGTTTTTCTTATAAGGACTGAATCTGATGTTGTCCAGGATGCTCACTTTCACATCTTATTATTAACAGACCTATTGAAATAGTAGTTTAATACTAATAACCACAATCTTGTGTCTTCAGGCAAGTCAGAATAAGCTTCAAGCCCTAAGAAACTCTCTTAACTCCCAGCATAATGCCATCACAATGGATTGTCAGCTCACTGCTCTTACTGAGTGCCACCAGTATGAATTACTTCTGCAAGGAAACCTGAGATGTCCCTCTGAAGCTGCAACAAAGAGTCTGTCTAAACCTGCTCCTCACCTACAGCAACCTAAACGCAAATATCTTCCTGAACTTGAAACTGGCATAACACTTAACATGTCTAATTCACTGTGAATTTAAAATTAAAAACTTTGTTAACATTTTAATTTTAAAAAAATCATTGTATCAAATTTCAAGGAAGAAAACATTTATGGAAATATTACCAAGTTTGCTATAATACTAATACTGTTGGCAGGAAACAAGGAAAAGAAAATCCTGAATTACACAAAAAAGAAACCTGCCAGGTATCAGCTCAGCAGGCAGAGCACACATCAAATTTGCTTTATTCAGATACTCACCTAGCAGACTTTCCATCAGTCAGAAAATGCAGACCTCAGACCCTACATATTGTATAAAGAAAATACAGCCTTTACCTATTCCAAAGTCATCAGTGAAACTCACAGTCTAGAAAAGTCTCATGTTTCCTAATTATGACATGAACTTGCACCACATCTTGCCTTCAGTATCTGGGTTTCCTATTAATCACAGGCATCCTCCCCTCTGTTGTACACTCAATTTACTGTCTGTGCTGGGTGCAGGTGCCCAGGTGCTGGCAGGAGCTGCAGGGCGTCTCCTGTGAGCAGAGACTGTGCCAGCACAGCTGTTCCAGCCAGCTCCAACAGACCCACCGCAGGGCACACCTGAGCTCGGCAGCCAGGATCATAGAGTCATCAGTTGTCAACAGAAACCTTTAAAGGTTGCCTAGTCCAACTCCCCTGCAATGATCAGACACATATTGAACTAGAACAGGTTGCTCAGAGCCTCGTCATACCTGACCTTGAATGTTTACAGGGATGAGGCATCAACCACCCCTCTGAAAAACCCGTCCCAATGTTTAACCTTACTCATTGTCAAAAACTTGTATCTACTCAAAACTGACCTTTTTAGTTTAAAACCATTACCCATTGTCCTATCACTACAGCTCCTGCTAAAAGGAGGTGCTCTAAGTGCTGGAGCAGAGATTTCCCTGCAGCCCATGACAAACACCATGGTGAGGCAGCTGTCCCCTGCAGCCCAGGGAGGTCCATGGTGGAGCAGAGATCCACCTGCAGCATTTGGAGGAGCCCAGGTGGATAAGCCCTGAAGGGTTGAAGGAAGCTGCAACCCCGAGGAAGCCCATGGCAGAGCAAGGTCCCAGCAGGAGCTGCAGCCTGGAGCCCACACAGGAGCAGGTTTTGTGGCAGGACCTGTGAGCCATGGGGGACCCTTGCTGAAGCAGTCTGTTTCTGCAGGTCTGCGTCCCATGATGAGGACCCAAGCTGGAGCACGGAAAGAGCATGAGGAGATAGGAGAAGGGACCACACATCAGGAACTGACTGCAGCCCCCATAACCCATCACCCTGAACTACTTGGGAGGAGGATGCAGAACAGTTGGGACTGAAGCTGAGTTTTGGAAGGAAGAAGGGAGAGGTATTTTACGTTTTGCCTCTGTTTCTCACAACCTTGCTCAGTGTTTTTAATTGGAAATAAATTATATTAATTTCCCCAAGTCTGTTTTCCCCGTGATTGTAATTGCTGGGTGACCGCCCTGTTCTCATCTTGACCCACAATCTTTTTCTTCTTATTGTCTCTCCTGCCCTGGAGAAGAGGGAGAGTGATAGAGCAGCTGGCAGCCTCCCAAGGTCAACCCACCAAAGCTTGTTTCCTTTCTCAGTCAAGTAGATTTTCTGTCATCAGGACAATGAAAGAATAAAATAACAAATCCTCAGAAAATAATTTTTATAGCATTCTTAGCATTTTAACTTTTATAGAATAAATTATTGTTTTCAAAAGGAAAATGTCGCTGTTGAGCCCCTAGCAGAGAGAGAAGACCGCCGACTCAGTGTGGCAAAAAAGATCTGTATTTTTTTATTTTTCCAACTTACATAGACTTTTCAAAGGTCACTCAGATTGGTCAGTCCGAAACCTCCCCCTGAGCCTATTGGCCAGTCCCGAACTGCGCACATCTCAAGAAACTGTTTTAATGACATCCAAACTTTATCTTTGTTTATAAAAACACAAGAAAAGAGAGAAAAATTCTCGCGGGAAAGGTTTGTGCTAGCCACAGGAAAATATTTCACAAAGTCTGAAATAAAGTAATTTCAGTATTGTTTTAAAATTGAACTGTCATTCAAAAAAATCAGAAACTTCTAAAGCCATTGCAATTCTCTTATCTCAGACAAGGGCCAAAAAAAGACGAAGTATACAATCTAAATCATCCAGACTGTTAAATGGCCACTAGAGACAAACTATTTAGCACCTAATGAGATAAAACTAGGAAGACAAAATCTAATTAAGGGTCTTTTAAAGAACCGTCCACAAGTGACTACTTCTTCACAAAATCTAGAGTCATCATCAAAACCAGACAAACACAGATTCTGAACCATCAAGGATTACTTCTGATTGAAAAATAATTTTGCATTTTCAATTCCCCAAAATGCCTTGAAATTGCAATTTAAAAAAATACACAGCAAACATATACCTAATGAACTTAGCCTTATAAAGAAAAGGAGGATGTAGTATCTATTAGCAGAAACGTAGTCAATTCTAACACTACTGTAAGGATTTCTTTAGACTTGGCATCAGCTGTTTAGACTTTCCTATGCTGGTGGGTTCTAATAAATTAGTTACAGATTTAGAAAACTATGTCAATTATTGAAACATACCCACTGTCCCTATTTTGATTTTACCTGCAGACTTAAAATTCCATGTGTGACAAACGCCACCATTTTACTACAGTAAAAAATCCTTCCTGCTAAGAACCATAAGCTGGTTCATATCTTCACTGGAACTAAGAATGATCTGCCTTTGAATTCAGCTTCAAATTAATGACAAACTCATGTCTGAAACAGTAATGGCTTTGGTACAGAATTAACAATCTTTTGCACGTCCAGGGTTTCACAAAGTAGAAAAGAACCCTACTTCCAAACAACCATCACAAAACCTGCTGTACATTAATGGCAAATTTAAAATCTAAAGTCTTACACAAGAAATAGATAAAATTTCCTCAGGTACCCCTGCTCCACACACACACTGCAGGAGAAGTGGCAGAACAGTGGCATCAGTAGATCTGATAAAGTCCAGAAGGATGGCTCTAACAAGTCCATTAACTGAGTGCCTGGTACTGAAAAGAGTGTTAGACAACATCCAACTGTGGGCACTATCACACAGTCAGGATTTTGTTCTGGTGAATTAACTGCTACATGTATTAGCGTTCTGCAATATTTTATTAATGAATTACGAGTTATGAGAAGACAGCTGCTGAGGATGATGCCATTATTGGTCCCTGAGCTTGCCATTTGGCCCAACATCCAGATATTAATGAGCGTTATGGATTAAGCTGCTATAAGACATACAGTGATTTATAAGGAGTGTCATTCTTCATCCTCAGTGTTACTTGGATTTCTTGTATCTGTCTGTTTTGATAGCTGTTTATGCTTTCCGGCTCCACGTCTATCTCTGATCTTGGAAAATAGAACTTTTAGATTTAAATATCTTCCCAACAGTCCTGCATTGGTCATTCAAATCATGTCTGTGAACCATCTGTAGTTGTTTCTATCACTGGGACATAAGGGAACAAGTCAACTTAGTTATACCCAAAGCTGACAGCAACTTCACGCAGGTATTTCAACCGTCCTCCATCTATTCCAACTATTAAGACCATTCTCCTTTCCCTAGAAGCCATTTCTCTCCGTGCTGTTCCTGCCCCCTCCCATCTATTCATCTCCCCATCTACTCCGCCTGTCTAAATAACTAACCTGCAAGACTAAAAAATACTCCAGCACAAACTGATTAAAATACTGTCATTCTAACTTCAGAAAGTGCAACGCACTTTGTAACTTGCAGTTTTATTTATTTTATTAAGTTTCAAGAGAACAACATTTTTCATCTTGATCAAAACCAAAAGGAGCTGCAGTTTTAAAACCCTTGAAATGAGCAAATGAATGCCATATGAAGTACTGTAAGCAAGGCTTGTGAGACACTGACTATTCAATCACTAAGTTGCAAGGAAAGTGAAAAAAGATGGCTTGGAAGGGAAAGGTGATTACAGAAGAGGGAGAAGTTATTTTTTTTGTTTGTTTTGATGAGTTTTTTTTTTTCATTATAAGCATGCAGAAAGGGATAAAGAAGCAGTGGGGACCAATTAATGCAAATCAACTAGCTCTAGAGAAAAGAATGAGTATACACTACATTATAAACACATCATCCTGATATACACACAAACACTAAGAGATCTTTTTAATGAATCTCTAAGCAAACATTGCGTCAACCTTCCTAATATCAAAATTATTTTAAAAATTAAAACACAGGTTTCTTACTCTGTGATCATGATTTCATACCATGATGTTATTTATAATTTAAGGTGTATAGGTTGGAATTATTCCCTATAGAAATATTAAGAACAAAATCCTTATGATTAATACGTCACGTATAAAACTGGCTCTCCTGCAATCTTTCTGGTTGGATAACTATTCTGGTAAGAACAAAAAAAAAAAAAAAGCTATACAAAGTATTTTGTCCAAATTCTAGTTATCTTTCAAATAGTCAGACTTGTCACAGACATATCTGAGAGCCAAATGCAGGACAAGAGTGAATGTAAGACACACACACACCTGTGTGAACCCTGCATCAGTCATCACTGAGGGGATGTTTTGGGCCATACTGTTCCTACCTGCCCACAGACCACCAAAACCCTCTTGTTTTCACACCTTTTCTCTTAATGGTGTTCTGATAAACTACTAGAATTTGAGCAGTACAAACCCTAATATCCTTTTAAATTTGTAGGTGTTGCTCTCCAATAAGTCTCCCAAGGTTGAAGACCTGATCACAGAACCACAGAATGAGAGAATCACAGAATCAACTAGGTTGGCAAAGATCTCCAAGATAACTGAGTCCAGCCCATGATCTAACACCACCTTGTCAGCTAGGCCACTGAGTGCCAAATCTAGGCTCTTCTTAAACTCCTCCAGGGACAGTCACTTCCCCACCTCCCTGGGCAGCCCACTCCAATTCCCCATCAGCCCTCCTGTGAAGAAATTCTTCCTCACGTCCAACCTAAACCTCCCCTGGTGTAGCTTAAGACTGTGTCCTCTTGTCCTGTCAGTGGTTGTCTGGGAAAAGAGACCGATCCCCACCCGGCTATGACCTCCTTTCAGGGGACTGTAAAGAGTGATAAGCCCTGAGCCTCCTTTTCTCTGAGGTAAACATCCCCAGCTGCCTCCACCTGCTTCTCAGAGGACTTGTGCTCCAGACTCTTCCCCAGCCCCGTTGCCCTTCTCTGGACTCACTCCAGCACCTCAATGGCCTCCCTAAATTGAGGGCTCAGAACTGGACACAGTGCTCAAGGTGTGGCCTCAGCAGTGCTGAATACAGGGGAGGAATGACTTCTCTGATCCTGCTGGCCACACTATTGCTGATCCAGTCCAGGATGCCATTGGCCTTCTTGGCCGCCTGGGCACGCTGTTGGCTCATGGTCAGTTGGCTCTTGACCAGTACCCCCAGGTCCCTTTCTGCCTGGCCACTGTCCAGCCACTCTGTCGCCAGCTGGTAGCACTGCAGGGGATTGTTGTGGCCAAAGTGCAGACTCGGCACTTGGGACTTTCTAAACTTCACGTTGTTGGACTCAGCCCATCTATCCAGCCTGTCCAGGTCCCTCTGACGAACTATCCTGCCCTCCAGCAGATCAACATTTTCCCCCAGCTTGGTGTCATCTGCAAATTTCCTGGTGGTGGACTTGATCCCCTCATCCCGATCCAGAATACAGATACTAAACAGGACTGGGCTCAACACTGATACTTTACCTATGGGGAATACCAAAACCACAGCGGGGTTTGCAGCCAAAACCACAAATGTTTAGCCTAACTCTTTACCACAGAAAAGGCATGACACACTGGTTTATGAAAATTATGCAAAACTACTTTTACACCAAAATCCCAATGAACTGTAACAAACTCTCGACAGAAAGGTGACGTAAGATAGTACCAATACTGTTTCAGTTCAACTGCAACGACACACTCACCTTTTGACAGTTTAATGTTTCGTGTCTTACACAGATCTTGTATTACTGAGACCATTCATGCCACAGTTTCTTCTTTTTATTTTGAGCATGACATGAACACATAGTGAGAGAACAAGCCACAGAAAGGAAATAGACATTGGCAAATTTAGTGCAATAAATCTTAGCACTCCTCTGTATTCCTCATGGTTGTAAAGCTTGACTTTAAAAGCTCTGGGTACAATGGAAAAACCCTACAGACCTGGCTGTTATGTAATGCAGTGTAAAAACACAGCACATTTGAACAAGACAAAGCAATGTCTTAATACGTTATTTGTACAAACTTTCTGTTTGAAGAGTTTGAAACTCTTCTGATAGGAAGGAGTGGGTTCTAAATTATATCATTTAAAAGGCAGACAGGGATGGTATAAAGCTACAGAATACAATCTTGCATGTGCTGTAATGCTACCATTTATCTGCAAGACAGACCTGATGGATACTGTAAGAGCAAAGTTTCAAGCTCCTGGAAGGAAAAAAAATTGCAATAATTATCCATAAAAGCTTAGAGGAAAATTTTCTTCCATTGGTTCTATTAAAAAGTAATTAGCGCCTGTGCAACTGCCAAAAATTGGCAATTAACATTGCTACAAAGGAGAACACCAGCACTTAATCTGGTTGGTGTTCTCAAGGAAACCTCTAATGCACAAATGCTATCTGTCTATCTATCTATCTTAGGCATTTACATGGCTCCTATTACTATAATATATAGGCATTTAACAACCTTCACTGCAGTTATTTTTACAACACCCTGGCGAGGTCATGAAATACAGTCAAACCAAGTGCACAGATGTGGAGCTGAGTTTAGGCTATAATGTTACACAGCATTTAATTTACAAAATCCTTTTTAGGAGGTATTTCCAGGTGCACTATACTTGTAATGAAACACACAACTAGGTCAACCAAGGAAAAATTATTAACTTCAGAGTTTAATTTCAAACTTAAAATCACATTCAGATAGTAAAATGGTTTTCAGGAGAAGAATTTGCCAAAGCCCTAGTTTAAAGACAAAGCCAGGGCCTGTTTTTGATGTTTGCTGTAAGAATTCCCACTTCCCACTGAATTTAAAACTAATTCTCATTCAGCTAATGAAACTGCAAAGATGGTTTTCCTATCATCTGAACAGAGGCACATGCGATGGAAAGACATCAACAGCCGAGCAAGAAAGCTGAAAAATGTGCTCTGAACATGCCAGACCCTGAACACTGTCACAATGATCATCTGGAAAGGTGACTAAAGGATCCAGAAGAAACCATGTTTAAAGGAAACCAAACAGATAAGACAGTGCCCTTGTACATCTGTGTACATGAAAAACAGCCAGCAGTACACACATAACAAAGCTGTGCTAAACTCTGTTTTGCTTAAAAACTCTAACCTAAAAACACAAGAGATATATAAAAGTCAACAGAACACCAGTATAATCTGTTTTTCAGTTTCAACTGCTGACTTAGGCATAATTTTAGATATATGTAAGCTAGCAATTTGTCACCTCTAAATATAACAAAAACTTAGGGGGGAAAAAACCTCCTTTTCCCATATTTCCAAGCTGTGAAGCAGCTTGCAACATATGTGAAACAAAATACATCACTGACTTCTGTTTTATGCCGCAACACAATTCAGGACTGAAAACCAATTTGGAGCAGTAGCTAAACAGTGTCTTTCCTAATGGTGTATTACAACCAGAAGCAGCATCGCCTTTATAAAAAGAAATAAAATGTTGATAATATCCAGTGAAATAAATAAGGGACTACCACAGATACAAAAAGATTCATGTCTTCAGTTTTAGTGTCCTTTTACTACATAAGAGGTACACTGCATGGAAACCAAATGTACCATGGAAATTGCATAGTGTCTATACATAGTTCACCTATAGAAAGAATTTCCTTTTTGCAATATGCTTTTCCTAGGATTTCAATTTACAGTTTTAAAAAGCATCTACCCTAGTTCCTTGATGGCTTTACTTAATTAAAAATCCAGTAAAAGAGTGTAACCAGTCTGTTTTCACAATACACACTATAATGAAGCACAAACAAATTGCACTTTTTTTTTTTTAACTTTTCTTCTGAAAGAGACCAAGATCACCCATAATTAGGGAACAAAAGATTTTCTTTGAGTGTCATAGTATGATTAAAGGTGATTATTGATCTAGTTAACAAGGTAAAACAAGTGCACATTTTGTCAACATGATGAATTTTTAATGAAATAGTTTACATTATCTTTGAGGACTGGTATAAAACAGTACTGAAATTTAAACAACGATATTTATATAATCTAGACTGTAGGAGAAAAAATGATATATCAGTAGGACAAAATATTCATTTAATAATACTATGCAAGTCAGATCATTTAAAATTAAGGTTTACAGTTACTTTATTCAATCATAATTGAAGATATTTCCATAGCCTGATTAGACTTCTCAGATCCTGAAATAGTTTTAAAATAGCTACCTGCTTATACCTGATGCCTTTGAGATCAGTGAGCATTACATGAGCACTACAAGATCCTTCTCCAAAAGAGGTTCTGAGCACACAGAATAATGGAAACAGAATCACAGAATGGTTTAGGTTGGAAGGGACTTTAAAAGACATCTAGGTCCAGCCCTCTGCCATATGCAGGGCAACTTCCATTACATCAGATTGCTCAAATAGAAGGCTGAAATCTCTTCCCAAAAATACAGTCGGCTTACAGGTGGTATTTTCTCCTTTAAGGCATACTGATTTCAACAGTGCTCCAGCTGAAAACAGTCAACATACAGACAAACTATTACACTTCTTCATAATTCTGTTAGCTAATTTCAGCTACCTGTGGATTTGTTTTGCATAAACCATCTCAGAAATTACCATTAATCAGTGGCATCATTTCAGTCAGGGGTTTGGTTTTCGACTTTGGTTCCATTATATATGTTTCAGTTTTCCTGGACCACTTATATTGATCAAACTTTGCAGGCCTTTAGTGTCCCTTCCACCCGAGAGAGTGTAAACCTTAACAATTAGGGCATAAATTAGGATAAAGAGCCCAAAATGGCCCCTAGAATTTTAGCTGTAGCTCCTGGCTCATGTATTTGTGGTCCAGACTTAGACTGCACAGTAGTTGCAACCTAAGACCGATCTGACTGGACAGCAAAGTCAAGCTGGCCTGAGACTAGAGCAATATTTCTTCTTAAGAGAGCTCTGCGTTATTGTGTTGGAAGACAAAAAAGCAACAGAGACTTAAACAATCCCTAAAATGTGGCAGGGGGAAGATCCAGTAGCCAATTCAATAAATTCATTTCAAAAATACACTGATCCTACTGCTGCCTCTGTCACACAGCTTGGTGATACCATAGGAAATTACTGACATCGAAATTGTTCCTACCTCGCAGATGTGTTTCGTACTTTCTGACCTGAAATAGTCATATCTGATTTGTCAAAGATAAACCTATTTCAGCTGAAGTAAGAAGATTCATAAAGTCCTTAATACACCGAAAAATGAGGTGTTTACTGTTTTATATTTGCCACCTTCCAGTCTTGTCTCTGTGAACTGGAGATAAAACCCCCTCACCTCATAAATGTATTATGAAAATAAATTCATTAATCATATATGAGATTTTCCAGCACCACAGTGACAGAAAAGGCCAACAGAAAATTAATTCTTCATTCAGAAAAGCTCTGAATGCCATGCTATGAATAAGGAAGGGCTATCACACCAAGTAATTACAGCAGCATAGTATCACACAGCTAATCACTGAGCATGAACCATCACAAAATACACTGAGTAAGGCAGTCTTACACAAAACAGCTATGGGAATGCAACTGAAAACTACATCAAAACAAATTAGGAAACCATTTTAATAATACACACCCTAAGTGTATGCTGCATCTCCTACGTTAAAATGCAAACCAAAACAGGGGAGAAGACCAACACCATGATTCGGCACTATGCTGATAGTTTTGCCATGTAGATCATTTTAAGACCCCTGGTACACAAAGAAACAAGAGTACTGACATTCATTATATGAAGGATCTGAAAGTCTGATGGACCTTCTACTTGAGCATTTCAGCCACTTACAGATCAAGCTGCAAGAGTCCAGGATACTAGGAGATTTTTAATCCAGCCCTCTGAAGAAAAGGGACTTTAGTACATGGATTCTGCTCAAAACTCTCAAACTTCCAGTCAAACTTCTCTTCTTTCCAGAGCCACCTAAAACGTAGATCTGTGGTCACAACTTTACCATCATCAGAGTGGTTTTCCATTCACAGTCATTTTTCCACGCCTCTCTGAAAATCTTTCCTTATGCAAAGGTAAATTATACATGTAATTTAGGTTCATCACAATATATTAACCCCAGTTTATTCTCAATCTTCTCGTTTCATTTGGGGTATGCATCTCTCCACCAAGTTAGCTCAGCACAGTAGTATGTCTTAGAAAGGAGGGAAAAAAATTAATCTTGTTACAGCAGCTCAGAGGGAACACTTACATCCCCTGGTCATGTTAGACAGGCTTCTGTGATCAAAAAACTATACTCTAGCAAAGGCTAGACTTTTTTGCTAGAGTGCAGAAAGGAAGTAGCAGGGGGCTGGGGGTGGGGGGGAAGCTTTCAAGCATGAAGATGACAAGCATGATCAAAACCATGACGTTTTCCCAGGCTTATTGCTCTGAAGTAGATCAGCTACTTAGTTAAAAAAAGCATTTTTTTAAAAATAATAACAGCATGATGCAGAACTCAGATTGAAAAATTCCATCTGAACTATTCGACCTTAAAAAAATGACTGAAGGTGGTATTTTTTAATGGGAAGCACCTGGCAGTTAGTGATGTGTTACACTTTCTGCAGCATTATGTTTGTCTGCAGAGCAAAATTAAATTAACAAAATCAAGTAAACGCTTCAGAATGGCATTTTATGCATTTGTAAATGTTACCAGCCATTCTGGACAGTGCTCCTTTGACATGAAATATACAGCATTCTATAGCAAATTCTCCAGACACCATTTCACTTCACAAATAGAGTAGATTTGCACCATCATGGAAAGACAAATGCTCTTTCTCCCTCATAGAAGAACACCACTTAAATTGCTGTATTCAACTACTATTACTCTTGCTTTTATTTGGGTATGCTGATACTTCATTTCCCAGAGCCTAAAAAAAAGATCAGAAGATTGGAGAGTGGCGGCAAAATGACTAGATTGGAGACTTTAGTCCCAACAGGTTGTTATTCTCTGGCTGTGGTTTCACACCTGATGAAACCTAACCCTTCAGGAAGACAGGGAATATTGTGAAAGTTCACTGCCCTGATGAGAGAATTAAAGTGTTGCCACAAGACAAAACAGGTCAGGACACCTAATGTCAGTTAATTAGAAGCATTACTTTGTCTCAGAACAAGGACAGAATTTAAGTCTTGTAAATAGCTTTTGTTTACACTGAGATGGAGAGAGAAAGGAAAAGAGAAAAAGCCATTTTGAAATATGCTTTTGGAAAATAACCACGGTCTGAGAAAACAGTCAGAGAAAATTCAGAACCATGACATATGCTTTCTTAATGATGCAACATGCAAGAATGTGATGTTTGAATATCCAAACAACAAAATATTAACAAAAGAATTCCAAAAGAAATAGAAACGTAAGTCTATAAATAATAGTAGATAACTACCACTGTAGGAAAGTCAAAGTGGGCATATTCCTTCATGAAAATAAGAGTGGCAATTCATTGTTATGAAAAGAAAGTTTTTACAGGAGGTGGGAAAAATTAAAATTGAGTATAGCAAGGATAAAGAATAGCAAGGATAAACTTCAGTGAAAATCCTTCTGAGGCTGTATTCATAGCAGTTTGGATTTCCTTGCCAGACCACACAGACATGGCTCAGATTCTGAAGACCAGCATCAGTTTCCTCCACTTTTTTTCTTGCCTTTTTCAATTCATCTCCTTGCAGGCTGAACTCCTCTAGTATAGATTACTGGAAAAGTAATTTAATAACACTACAGTGTTGTAATCATTGTTTCATAAAATGCTTGGTAACTGTAAGTCTTTGAACCCAGTCTGCAGAATCGACTTCATTGTCCAGTAGAGTACTCATTCACTGGTACTGGCACTTCCCAATTCCAAATATATCCACTAACACCTGCAACATTACTAATGCTAATGGTACTACACAAGTATTCCTGATGATGAAAGCAGACAAATCCTTCCCCACCACTCACTGCTTCCATAAAACGTTATATAATTGCAGACCAATCCTTCCCAACCACTCACTGCTTCCATAAAACGTTATATACTTGCAGACCATTTCGGATCCCATAAAAATAGCAATTATAGAAACCCTGGCACAAATAACAACAGATTAACAGACTTAAATAAATAAATAATTTAAAAGCCATAGCCATAAAGACATCTTGAATTTAAAAAACATAGATGTTGACAGAAGCCATAAACAGAACTGGCCTCAGCACTGAGCCCTGAGGAATGCCACCTGTGACTGGCCACCTGTAACTCCACTATCTGGGCCCAATTTCTGGGCCAAGCCATCCAGCCAGTTTTTTACCCAGCAAATTGTACATGCACTACACTCCCAGAAAAGCCTGTTTCCCCAGGAAAATGCTGTGGGTGACAGTGTCAAAGGCTTTACTAAAGTCTTGGCAGAAGGAGATGCTGAAGAATGGAGATGCTTTTCTATGCATTTAGAGAACGCCCTCTCCTCAATTTTGTCTGTTCTCATCTTCAGTGCATGAAAACTCATATTCTGCATACTCTATAGCACCAAAATGTTCTACAATTAAGGCATGTATTGTCTGAAAAGCCAGCTCCAGACTGCTGTTTGCTTTATGGTTAACTAATTTTCTACATATGCACAAGAAGTAGACTTGGGTCATGAAGAAATAGTAATGAAACTAACCAGACTTTGGCTGATGTCATACACTATTTTTATTGATTACCCTGTCACAAAAAATTGAAAATGTTCTCAGTAAATTTGCTGATGCAGCAGAGCTAATAGACAATACAGAACACATGAAGTAAATCTCTCAGATACTGAGAACTGGGATAAAATTCCCCTTGTGCATTATCATAATCATAAGGAGAAAGTACATATCTTTCTTCTAGGGACTGGAAATTCAGTAATTCATAGACCACTGTGCAGAGGGTCTTCACAGAATGGCTGCCAGCAGGCCATCTCTCGCCAAATAGAAATCAAACTTCAGAATGTAGCAAAATACAGTTCCAGCAAGGATAAGCAACACCGGACAAAGTTCTGATTAGATCTCACCTGTACACTGTACACAGTTCTGTGAAGAATAACTCAACCACAATAAAGCAAGAAACGCTCTTTTTCATCAAATGTAAAGAGTCTACCAAATGAATTTAAAAAATATGTTTTTTACTAATGTCCTGACATACACGTACAACTAAATGAAGAAATATTCAATAGCTACCAGAGCTTGGTGGCAACACTAGCAAAAATTGCAACACCATGGGTGCTGTTATTTATTTGTCATTATTTATTTGTTTGCCCAACAGAACTTTTGGCCTGAACAGTTGCCAGCCACAAAAACATTGTACTATGCTTCCCGTCTGTATCAAATGGCAATCTGCAGTAAGAAGCATGTGAAGACTCAAAAAGCATCTCCTTCATTGGAAGAAAACCTTAAAGACACCTGCTATAGCACTACATCAGAAGAAAGCAAAATGCTGATGTCTTGTCCTCCAGACACACAGGCTACCCAAAGCTATGTTCTTCAAGGAAAAATTCTACAGAAGTGTTGCAAGTCTACAGTTATTGTACAAAAAGCAAGGAAACGATTTAATCTGTTCAAAATAGACATTTAATTACCATAAAATCCACTTGATCAAGATTTAATTGCAGTTTATTAGCATTTATGCAACAGAAAACTTTTTCACTATATACAAGAAATCATGCGTTCAAGGAAGACATATATCTGTAATCCACAGTGACAAAAATGATGCCTCGTTCTTGATTAGTAAATTAAGCTGAGAAATAATAGATGAACATGGCAGAAGTATTCTGCCTGTACAAAACAAGCACTTATTAAACGAGAACTTGATTTTTAGAACATTAAGACTCGACAATGTTCCAAATTCCCTCTGGGCCTTGCCACTCTTCCAAAAGATTGTGATAAAAAACCAAAAGCCATTTGAAAACCTGTCACACAACACCAGGATGTCAGTCCTAGAACATGAGATGTCACTGTCAGAAGCTGTGAAACCTAAACAAAAGCACATTTCACATTTAGCAAATGATTCACAAGATCTACAAGATCTTCCTTTTTTCATAATAGATTATTATTAACTACACTTGATTTCATAATACAAAGCATCAAGTCAAGGTTATTTACATTTTCCCAAAGAAAGAACAAATCCAGAGAGTTATTTCTTAACTTTTTCTTTTACTATCTTATTTTATGCCCTTGATTGACTAATACCTGTTAAAAATACAAATTCAGAAACAATTTATATTCTAGGCCAGATATAAGTTTATAAAAGACTACCAAATAATGGAAAAAAAACTAAGTACATTTAAAATTCTGTTGAAATTATCATGAAGTACCTCCTGTTTCTAAGATGATGTACATTGAATAAACTCTGACTTTGAAAGACCCAATTTTTTAAATCATAAGAAACTTGAAGCAGATATTTATTATGCCTACCAAGTGCTCATCTCCTAGAAATAGTATAAGCAGTCATTCACTGAAATGCAGTCAATTTTTTTCTACAAGGATCATACCTGCTGTACTTGCAATAAACACTCAGAAAAGATTCATTACTGAACAGAAAGTTTCAAAACCACCTTTAAAAACTTTCAAAATTTAGAAGATATTTTTAGGGATTTTTAAAGGGCATTTCCGTAAGTTACCTGATCTTAAATGTAAAATTTCTATGTATGTCTAGCTTTAATCAATCTTAGACTACAATTCTTTTGTAGGCAATGAACTTCAGGCTTAAATAAAAGAATGGGAACTTCATCCTTGCAATTAATACACATTATTGTCTATACAAATACTGGGCACACAAACATACACATCAAATGTCTGGAATGACTGGCACTGCTTAAGGGCAGTAGCCAAGATAATACAAGATGGCACAGCTCTATCAAAGTCAAAGCTGTATCACATCAGCAAACATTCTGCTTGCTGAGATTTAAGACACCTAAACAAAGTGTTTTTACATGATTTAAATCCTTCCAATTCAAGCATTCATTTTTTATGGGTTTTTTTTTAGTAGACAGAATTAAATAATCACCAACTGAAAAACAAGCACATGCAAATCAACTGTCAACAGGGAACAACAAAATAACAATCATAACCCCATCCTTCTTTTGCTTGAGCATAAACTTCACAGACTGGTCAAACACCAGTTTTCTGGATGTCTTACAGGTTCATATTTCCATCTGTACTTAGATTTCAAGGAACAAAAAGTTATTACTTCAACAGAGATAGATATACTTGTATAGTTTTCTAGTCTTAATAAGTTATCCAAACACTGACCATACACAGGTAATTTCTCTAACCAAATGCCATAGTTTTACTGAACCTTAAAACATGCCATGAAATTACCTCTAAGCAACGAAAGTCAAATAAGTCTAGACTGTACCACCCTAGGTATCACAGATAAAACCCCACAGCACTAGCAGTGACCACATGCTATGATGAACTTACCTCATTCAAAGCATCCCTGCTGCAATCATCACTAAAAATACATAGAGAATAAAGAACACTTTAGTTAGTAACTGCAAATTATTTAAGAAAACAGTTACGCAGCATTTTGAGAAAAGATAAAGCAAATTTTAGAAAACAATGTTAACTTCATCTATATTCATCTTACTACTTTTGCTTGTAGTAAAAACCAGATAATCTGAATCTAAAGAACAGTTTTCAGTTTCTATCTAAACCAGATTAGAAATTGAGATAAACAAAATACTAACAATGAGCCTACATGTGAGAATCTCCTAGTAGCATGCAGAAGATGCATGAGGAGAACAACTGAGGTTCTATTATGATTGTCACAGTCACCTGACATTTTCAAGACCAATCTCAAAACTCTGATGTTGACTTTCATGTGTCAACATTCAAGACTGGAGAGACAAGCACTCTCATGTTTAAGAACCCAGATGACGTCTGATAGCTCCTAGCAGTGAGTAAATAAAGTTACACAAACAGCAGAAACTGTTACGAGGTAAAAGTGCAAAGGGGCTAGGAAAAGAAAACAAAGAGCTTCAGAGAAATGGAGGGATTACTATGAGATTAGCACAGTGGAAATGAAAGTGAAAATTAAGCAGACAAGCACAATTAATCTGAATTGTTCAAAAAGCTAATTTGAATAATTACATTGGGTTTGCCTGAGCAATTTCAGTTGAAGGTGAGGAAAAGGATATATTATGGTTTAATGTAGAGATGTAATGGGAGTAGGAGCAGTCCTACAAAAGCAGAAGGGGCTGCAGCCCTCCCTTCCAATCACCACTTCCTAATGTCACATACAGGCTCCAGCGGCTGCACTCACAAACACCAGCTCCAAACCATTGGTGTATGCATCTGGTATATTTACATATGGATCTATACTGCAAATATGTTATTTATTATTCTGTATGAAATTTAGTAAAATCCATCTTCTTATCACAGGCACTGTGAAGTACACAACCAGTTACTACTGCAGCTTCAATGGAAAAGCAGACAATATGTGTTTCAGCTTATTTAAAAATTTCAGCTAAAGAAATATTTATTGAGGGAAGCAAATGCTTGTGACATGGAATTTTTAATAAACAATAGCTCATTTTTTGAATCTAAATTTGAAATGTTGTGCTGGTCCGGGTTGCCCAGCACAAGACAGCTAGGAACACACTGGAGCTAGTCCAGAAAAAGAGTTGGAAAGGGTTGGAGAGTATGTTACATACTTGATTAGAAGGAGTAAAGGAGATAACAGGGGAGATAGTTAGAAATAAAGGAAATTTGACCTAAACACAAGACAAAATACACTCACCGTAAGGGTGATTCAGCACTAAAATAGGTAGCCCAAAAAGGTTGTGGAGTCACCAATCTTGAAGATATTCAAGAGCAAGATCCTAAGCAATTACTCTAACTATCTCTTGAATGGGTTGGATAATTTCTAAGAGTCTTTTTGAATCTCAACCAGTCTGTAATTCTGTATTAAGAAATAAATATATCTATGCCAATTCTTTGTCCAATAACTACTGAACTTTCCATCATGAATTTAGCTGAAATCCTCAATGAAAATGCATACAAAGAGTTACTCTTTGTTTTATTATACTGCAGTAAAGAAAAAGCATACTGACCTTAATGTTTCATATTTTCACATATCATTTGATACTGAAAGGACACAGTTACATGTGTATGAACCAATAAATTATAATAAAGAAGCAAGTCCAAACACTTAATTTCATAATGCTTTCACTTCGTTAAGTTTTTAGAATCTGCATCTTTTATGCCACATAAGCTGCCTGCTTTAACACGGTGACATTTAATTACGAAATGCTATTAGATACCAAATTTTTGAGCATTTTAAACACTTATCGCATTTTCTGCAGCCGAATGAAAAGCTCAAATCAAGTTTCTGGTATCCCATCAAAGTCTTGGAGCCTGCCACAGCTCTCCTCACCTAATAAACCTAATAAATACAAAATAAACTTCTCACACTATTTTCTAGGTATTTTTATCTTCTTCTCCTACTTATAAGGCAAACGATTACACTGCAAGTAAGGATGTCTTACTCTGATTCTACCTTGAAGCTCTTCACTCAACTGCAAACACACCCCCATAAATAGAAGAATATAATACCATCATGGGTCGAACACTGGAATAATGACTGTGGATTTACAGTCAAAAAAAAAAAGGGGGGGAAACGAAAAGTGTTTTAAAATTACAGGATTCTTTACATTGCTGAGAAATAATCTTCAATGAAATCTGGAAATGATTCAACATCAGTGCTCCCATGTCTTCATAATGCAATGTGGCACATGCTGCACGAAACAACGGATGAGTTTGTTAACCTTTAAAGACACATGAACACACTACAGTTTTTGCAAAAGCAAGGACTGATGGTACTACTACTGTTTGGAGCCAATTGCTCCTCACTACCTGCCCTCAGCTGTAGCACAACAGTTTCAAACTAAAGCAGAATGCCAGCAGCTCAGCCACCAAGCCCTGTCCCTCCAGTCATCCAACACACACAGCCTGATAGAGGGAAGCTGTAGCCACAGATCTGCTGGAGGATTTCCTCAGCCCTTCCATACTGAAAGCAGGGTCTGCTTTTCTTCTTCCTCTGGGTACAGGAATAAATGGCATTTTGAAGCACTGTGTGTTGCCACAGCAAGAATGACCAGTCAATTTTGTACAGAGATGGACAGGAGCTGTAAGTAGGAGGGCTGTAGCCCTTAGCACACATTCATACCTCAAGAATAGGTAGCATTTTACCTATCAAGAAAACAATGTATATTAACTGCTATTTGTTACATCAATCAAAAAACAAACAAAAGAACAAAAAGCCCAACAACCAGTAAAGAAAAACAAAGATCTGTCTACATATAGGCAACTAGCTTAGTGGTAACCTGCATGGCTGTCAGCCACAGGTCATGTGGGAAAGAAAGGCAGTCCATTTGCAAAACAGACCCCTTTACTCTCTCTGCCTCACAGCAGCAGCCTCTACCGAAGAAATTAAAACAAAAAAGGGGGAACCTGCATATATACATGAGCCACCCTGTGAGGTCACTGAACATTCACTTTTATTCACAAGCCTTTCAAAGAAGGAGTATAACATACAGAGAAAAGCCCGCAATATTCTGCAGCTCTAAAAGAAATGAAAACTGGAAGAGAATAGCAATGCTCATTCATAAAGGCATTGTGAAACAGGCACTGTAGGAAAGCACTCTAAACTCAGGCACAACATTTGCACCTCTCCCACAGCTCCCCCAAGAGCAGCAATAAAAAGCTGTGCACAACACATGTGTACAACATATGAGCAGTAATTTGGCTGGAAGTTTTTGACTGGAAGTAGGAAGAGCATTCCAGAACTTTGTCCAGTGTGAGCACAGGGAACAGAAACATCATATAATTGCCAGAAGAAACTGTCAAAAATCTTCAAATATTCAATGATAGTGTTCAACCAAGTCATTGCTGCTACATTATGCACTCGTACATACATGTAGCAGCAACTAATTCCTCTAAATTTTGAAGTTTTAATAAATATTATGTGACCCAAAACTAACTTCCATCACTCAAACTTAGTTTTGCTCCTTCCACAGTCAATGTAAAAAATCTGACTGCAACAGACTGAAGTTTGTGCGTCAGCACTTCTGTTTTCTGTACCACGGTCAGTAGTGCACAGACAGTGTGAAATTCAAATTTTACAAAAAGATACATATTTCCACTGTAGTACTGTTTTTATTTGAAAACGGAATTTATACACGCTCTATTTAGCTCCTGGTTGCACAATACACATTACTATCAGGAGTATTACATACAACGAATGAAGCAGCTGACATGAGTTTACATAAAAATAAAACAGCTAGCACAAAATAGCAGTGTGCTTCCCTCTGTCAAGTATCTGGATATTAATAAGCAACTCTCTATACGTACACTAGTTATTCTTTTCATTGGGTTACACAATACAATTACTAACTCTTGGTAGCTTTGGTTACAAATCAGACCTGGTGAAACCCCACCTTGTCATTTATATATAAGTGCATATAAATGTTTCTGACCACCTTAACACAGGGGGGTTTTTTAAGGTTCCCGGTTACCTTTTAGCTCCATTAGTTTAATTGACACTACTAGCTTAAGAGTTCTTTCTTACTCCATTGCGCGTTTTATTGTCTATAACTTTATAAATGCTTTATAGACCGCAAGAAATAAATGGAAAGAAAAAATATAATTCAGTTATCTGCAATGGCTATTCATAGCACTCTTTGAACCCCTGGGCAGATCACAATGAAGTTGCTGTGCAGTGTTTCTCTTACATAATGAATGATACTCTGCAGTCAAACATCCAGGTACAGTATATGACTGCATCTGGCACAAAGGAATAAGTGCAGTAACAAAGCAGAGAAAAAAAGTCTGGTGTTGGAGAGATTAACAAGTGTTGGAATGTTTGCCTTTACTCATGCAACACCTTGATCCTCGTACCTGAACTGGATCCCAATCCCAGCCACAGCAAAAAAAATTTACAAAAAACCTTCAGTCCCTCACACATCTTACTGACCAGGATCTGCATAAGCAGACAGCATATGCACTGAAGCAAGACTCCAGAAGGAACACTGTTAAGAGGGCCTGCATCCAGGATCCAGATATAAGCAGGGCCTCTGCATTTAATTGGATTTCTAATGGTAGGAACACATCTGCACAAAAACCTCTTCCTTCAACAGCCACTACCTAGCAAAAAGAGTGATAGGTACTTGAAACCTGAACAGAATCCAAAGAGGAGAAGAGGCAAGAATCAGAAGGAGAAGAAGGAATGGATTAAAATGTTTTGCTATTTTTCTACCTATCCTTAGAGTTCCATACAGTATATCCAGAACTATGCTGTAATAACTCCCTGCCTCGTCTTCATGCAGCAATATGAACCCAAAATATTTTTTATATTCGTGCTTGCATTGCCTGCACATCAGAGATACTGATACATGATTGACTATTGTTGCTCCAGTCCTCTAGGTGGACCTGACGCGTCCTAGTTTCTGGTTTATCCGGCAAGAACTTGAAGTATCTTCTACCATCTGGAGAGTTACCAGAACACAAAACCAAAAATGGAATGGAACACACTGGTGGTTGAAATTTTAATACACTTCTGCAGTCCTGATCCAGAAATTAAAACCACAGAACACATGACCACCCTTCACTTAAGGCAGTGATGACTGGCCTGGTTATGGAATCAGGTCGTTTATCCCGTAACGGATAAGCTTTGTCATGGTGTTCTGGGGGAGGGGGATTGGTGTCTGCTAGTCTCATCATCACTTAGAAAATATTTATTAAGTCATGCCCAAATTTTATAGATCATATCTTTACAGAAAATAAACACATCAGTTAGATGACAGAGGATTATGCACTCATTCTGTCAGCAAGACATTTTCACAGGATTTAAAGCAGAGGAGGTATATTCAAATGACTGGAAATTTACTGATGCATGTGCAATGCCTGTGAGGGCTTCTGTTTCTCCTGCACCTCCATTTTGGAGTATTCTAAACATTGGCAATAGCTACACAGCTGCTTCCTTTCGATAAAATGCTGAAGCACATTTAGCCAATTAAAAGTTATTCAAATGCCTCACACATAACTTCCAGGAATTTGTTCTGCAAAATGAATTTTTATTACTACAGAAAGTATTTATAAAGTTATTTAGTTAAGTATTTCCTTAATGAAAACAAGCACAAGACTACAGAAAAGTGTAACATATCATAAAATGTGGAAGCAGGGAAGCCTTAAAAATTATATTATCACTATTAAGATGATATAAATCTCTGTGCCCTGCTGTCCACAGGTGCATATATACATCCCCTACAATCCTTTTTGAAGTCATCAGAGACCCAGGGCTACACCATGCATTTTATAACTGTTTAATTAGCACCCATCTTCTGATTTCCAGTAGTACATTGCTTAAGTACCAGCCAGTTAAGTATCAACTCCAAAACAAGACTTAATAATAACCATCTTTCCAGACAAACTCCAGTGAAAAATGTCTTTATTCAATCCTCTGGAAGAGAACCAACGTTTAATGCTCCACCAACTTAATTTTGAAATAGTCTGGACTAAAGCAATAGAAAGTGTTACTCAATCGTCTGGCACCCCTCTGATTTTTCTTTGGAATATTCATCAAATAACAGCCACTTAATCCATTTCAAATCCATTCTTTTCTTTCAATGCAGAAACACATCCCGTTGTTGCTACACACCCACATGATGTTTCTTTTTAGCAAGGAGACAAAAGGGGCCAATCCTCTCCTAAATTAACTGCACCCTAGAGAAGACTTGCCATGCAGCAGCTCAGACTCTGGACTCAGCCCTGCTCCATCCTACCGTGTCTCCCAGTCACTCCCTTCTCCATCCTCCATCCTTCATCTTCTGTGCTCACCTTAGCCTAAGCAGACCAGAACAACAAATAAGGGGGAGGGAGGGAAGAAAGGGATGTCACACTTCTCAGACACAGTAACTCCTAAAATGTACTTGTTTCAGTCCGCATGATTTAGTCAAGTGCTTCTAGAGAGTATTTATAAGCTTCATGGTTTGTCCACCTGCATTTTACATGCCCCCTCTACCCACCCTTCTCTTTCCCCTTCTTAAAAAAAACCAAAAAAAAGTGTTAAAAAACCAATTAGAGAAGGGTTCAAAATAAAGGGCAGATGCAAATACACTAATGTAAGTAAAATGTAACAAGCTAAATGTAATAAGACATACAAGTCGTGTAGAGCCATGCTCCCCACTGTTACAGAGCAGTTCACTTGGAAGCAACAAAATGGTATTTCAGTTTGACAGTACTTTGACCATGAAATCTTAAAAAACAAAACTGAAAGATGGACATGCAGTCTATCACAATACCTAAAGTGCTACATTAAGTATAATCATAATTTATATTTAAGGGTAACAAATAAGTAGGCATGAAAAGAAAAAGTGTTTGACAAATGATGTAAATCACAAATAATTATTACTTCAACATTGTATTTTCTATATCACAACTAAATATTAGTGGAACTACACAAGAAAGAACTAAAAAGCCTTCATGCTCTACCACTGTACCAGAACTGAAAATTTTTTAAATAGCAATAAAAAGAATGAATGCTGTTTCCAGAATAATATATTACTAATTTATTAAAAAAAAAAAAAAGTAACAGAAAAGGTTGTAGCACAACAGCTGAGCTGCAGCAAACACCCTGGGGGAAAAAAAAATGTAGCAACATTTCCTGAAATACACAACTTGTAGTGAAAGTGGAAAGTGTGAACTTACATCCTCTATTTCGTCATTTAGACTGCTCCTACAGTAGGGAACCTAAATGAAGCACAGTTATATTTCTGTGTGTAATACACCAAAATGGACTATAGACTAACTTCCTGTAAGGTTTAACAAAGAGCCCATCAGTGCGTTCTAACACCTACAAACAACCTGTGAAAGAGACTGATTAGTAGCTTGTAATATCACCAATTAACTCACTTTCACGTAAAAAGTACACATTGCTGGCAAGAGTTTTTGTACAGATTTAGCCCAACCTATAACGGCAGACAACTAAAGGTACTCAGATGGCAAACTTTTGCAGACTTTTCAAAACAAGTGTCACACAAAGTGTATTTAACACGTAGTGACAATATTGCAATCAAGCAGATATATGTGTATGCAACTCTTGTTTGTTGGAGTATCACAGCTGCCCTTGTAAAGACATATTTGATGAAAAGCATTACTCAAAACCTCATGTATAGTTAGAAATAAGATTTAACTATTCTTTTTATAAAACTACTTTTCTCAAAACAGATGCTGTTGGCAATCCTTGCACCCTTCAACAGGTACACAGTACTTAATAGTTACAGCTCCATTCCTCTACAAGTTTTCCCACCAAGCAGAAGTAAATCCAGCTCTCTTTTACAGATGCAGTCAACCAGAGCAGACAAGTTTGCTTAGATAAAACATGCCACAGTAAATGATGATATGCAATCTCCACTTACAGCGATCCTGTTTGCTCACTAGAAGAAAGCTAGGACTGATTATGTGCAGGGAACGATTTACATTCATGGGACAGAACACATTACATCCTCTCCAGGTCCTGAAAATGTGCTTCTGCAGCAACAGAAGCCAGTTTGCGCTATCAGTCTTAAAAACCATTGAAAGAGCTGCTCTACAAAGTGTTTATTTTCACTTCTGAATACCTCCAAAAATTACAAAGCATAGACAGCAGCACATAAAGGAAAACAGAAATTACAGATATATTTTTAAAAAAGAGAGAGAGAGAGAAGGAGAAGCCTTGTTGTGGGTGAAAAAAGAGCCTAACAGCTGTGATTAGTGAGCCATGTGTTTATGTACCTTTCAACATTATACAAAGCACTGGGTGAATTTCAGACTCAGATGGCAAAAGACCGTTGAAAGAAACTTGTTGACAATGTTGTTAAAATAGAAAACTAATATTTGATGGCAGAAAACCGCAGTCTTATAAATGTCAAATATAGGATTATAAAGCAATACACAAAGATTCTGGACTTGAATTTCGGTGCATAATCCAACCATCTGTCGACCAGTTGTGTAGCAAAATCAAGGAAACGTGGAAATCTCCAAAAGGACAGCCAAATTCTTTTCCTTCAGCTACTGCATTTCCCCGCTTATGAACATGCCCGCGGTAATCGCACTCTGCCTGCAGATTAACCTAGAGGAGATGACACCCGCCACCGGCAAAAGAGAGATTGCAAAGGCAATCTTGGCAGATAGGGACGATGAACAGGGCGCTCAGCTCCCGCTGAAGCAGGCTGCAGAGGCTGAAGCACCCTTGGCCAGCCGGTGCTGCCGCGCCGGGCACGGAGCCTTGGCCAAGGGCGGCAGGGGTCCGGGAGCTCAGCCCTCCCGGTGCGGAGGGGCGAGCGGGGCTGCCGCTGGGCGAGCGCGGGGCTGCACGGCGCACCCGGAAAGTTGAACCCGCTGCAGCGGGAGCGAGCTCGTTCTTGACTCCTCTCCCACCGCCGGGATGCCGGCGCGGCACAGCCCGAATCGGGCAGCGCTGCGGGTCCCGCAGCTCCCCGGAACGCCTTCCTCGCCCAGGAGCGACCCCTCAGCACAGGCTCCCCCCGGGAAAAATAAAACTCCGAGGGGTGCGCCGAGGTGGGAAGTGCCCGGGCAGGGGCGCCTGGCAGCCGAGGGCAGCCCGGGCGGTCCCGGGGCGCACGGCACAGGGACACCGCGCTCCAGCCGCGCCCCTCGTCCCGCTCCGATGCTCAGCCGCCCGCCCCGGGGCACGGCCGGGAGCTGCCCCGTGGCCAGCCTGGACACCAGTTGCTCGACCCGCGGTGAAGAAGCGATAAAAGGCGGCCGGGGCGGCAGCGGTGCTTCGGCGGGGAGCGGGACCTCGGCCTGCGGGCGGTGGGGCGTTTGCCCCATGCGGGGCAGACGGGGGGTCCGCCCACGCCGCCCTTCGTTCTCACCTCCTTAAGTTCCTTGGCGACATCTTTCAGGTCCCCCAGGACTAATTCCAAATCCTCCACGATGATCTTGATCTGCTCCTTCACCTTGGTTTTGGAGGCTGCCGGCGGCCCCTCGGACGGCGACGAGGAGGAGGATGCGGTCCCCTTGGACTGGGCGGACATCCTGCGGGGCAGCCCGGCGCGGCCAGCGGGGCACGCAGGTCAGGCGAGCGCGGCGGCCGCCGGCCGCCCGGCCCCGTCCCTCCGGCTCC
>VZRM01005556.1:1014662-1033865 GCA_013397955.1 Grantiella picta
CCTGCTGCGGCTGCGGCTGCGGCTCCGGGCGGCCGCGGGGGCCGGGGGTGGAGCGCCCACCGCCCGCGCTCCTGGGGGGCGGCGGAGGCACGGCGGCTTCCTCGGAAGAGATGCTCTCCCACCTCCTCGGCGCCCGAAGGCCCGTGGGAGCGACAGCGCTGCGCTGCGTCTCCCGGAGGGTGCGCGGGGTTGTCGCTCCCCGCAGCCCCCCGCGGTGGTCTTCGGGAGCGGGATGGGTCGCTCCAGCTATGCCCGGGAGAAGATATTTACACTCCAAAACAGCCCGTCAAAAAAGGAAACAGTTTTCGTGGCTGCTCATTGAACAATTCCTGTCGAAGGAGGCAACAACAGTGCCTGTTTCTGGTGATATAAGTCATTACTGAGGGCTGACCCTCACACCCCTGTACTGTAGAGTGACCGGTTTGGCCCGTCTGGGGTGTACATGGCTCGGTTTGGACTGAGGAAGGAAGCTGTGGAAGGACAGTGTCGTGTAAATGCCACCAAATTGGAAAAGGCGCTTAGGTGTCCCTGCTCACCCGCATATACTGTGCTGCAAAAACACTACAGTCAGTAGACCCTATTCTTGTTGGGAAGTAAAGGTTGTGTATCACATCCTATAGAAGCAAAGGAGGCACATGAGCCAGAGTATCTTTCACAAATATTCTATAAGGCTCTTTCTATGAAATACCGGCCAGTGCCACTTTTGAACTTGTACTTTCCCTACTGCTCTTTAGAGATCGATCTGTGGAGAAAATGAAGAGATTTTAAGATATCACTAACCTCTGGTGGTTTTTCATTTTACTGCAAAAAAGCTAAAAGGAGTTGGTTTAGGTATTTCTATCTCCCACTAGCTATGAACAGTGAGAAGAAGGCATGCAGCCAAGCTCTGCTTTGAGCATCACCCTGCATGGCTGCAGTTGACTTTGATGTTGTAAATGTTTCTGAGAGTTTTGGCAGACTGAGATGTTTTAACCTAACTAAAGCAGGACAGGAAAAGCAACCTTGCCCAGAGCAGTGTGTCTGCACGTGGTAAAAATCCCGCTTGGTGACGAACAGTTTGTCTCTGGGAAGATTGTGGGACTGTGATATGAATAGAGAGGGCCTGACAGCACCTGTTACTGCCTAGGATAAAGCATAATTATCTTTCCACATTTTGCCACAATAAAATTTGTGATATTTGGCTGAAATTATATGTTAGTGGGCACAGAACGTAATTTTTCCCCAGGTGTCTCAAAGACCTTTTAAACAATTTCAAGGAGGCCATGTTCAAGAAAAGCCCCGTCTTTCCTCTCAACTTTTTTCAAGTCAAATGGGAGTTTTCTTTTTCATCTCACCAAGTGAAAGCTCTTCCAACACTGAGTTTTAAAAGCATTCCTTCTGGTTATTTTTACTTTACTGTTTCTATATGAGCAACAACATCATATGATTTTTGAAGCTGGCTAAGTAATACAGTCAGAATTTCCAAAGTGCAGTCACCACTAAATTAGAAAGAAAGCAACCCACAAGTTGTTGAATAAGTTTCAATTAATGTGTTTGAATGTTATTTCTCAGGGGAATCATTATATAAACAGAAAAAAAAAATTATGAAAATCTATCAGTGGAATTATCTACGCAGAAACCAGCACATATCCAGTTTATAATCAGAGAAAAAAGCCTGTTTTGTGACAGAAGTTAAGGTATGCTGTACATAGCTATACATAACATGGCATACATAGATTAGGGGTGATTTCTTACCCTACAAGTAATCATCATTGTCACAAAATTGCTACCAAATTTGCTACAGATACTGTAATTTGAGCATTCATTATTAGACATACTTTTCCTACACAATTGTTCACATTATATATATTGTGTCTGTATAAAGTGTTGCCATGTTTGACTCTAAATATTTTTACTTTAGGAAGGGAGAATTGATTCCTGTTCTATCTCATCAGTTAGTTTTAGGTCATGACAAGACTTTACCCATAATCCTGTGGTTATCCAATTTCTGTAAGCCTGTGGCCACCTTTGGAGGCTTCCCAGAATTTTGAAGTTATAAATCATTTTCACTTTACCAATCTCTCCACATTTGTAGTGACATTCTTCTAAGAGCTGTGCAGGATTATACAGTGGCTGATATTTTTTATTCATTCAAGTGTCTACTGCTTAGCCCTGAAAAATACTGACAGCACTTCCAAGTCCTGAATAAAGTTTATTGTCCAATTGGTCTTTAAAGCAATTTAGTGCCTTTAAAAAATGTTCTATACCTTTCAGACCATGTCTCAGTTAACTAATAGGTCGTTTCCCACAGCAAAGTTATCTATTTGTTGTTACCTATTAGTTGTTTTATTTCTTTTTGCTTCTGTCTCTGCATAAGATGTTATTTAGTACTGTGTTGTTTTTATACTCTTTCTGTCTATATCTTCACCAAACCCGAACTGGCTAATCAGGGAAAACAGGAATAGCTCATTTCCAGAAATCTGACCTCTTTTGGGTGTTAAAGAGAATCAGCGGATGCCCCCAGAAATTTTGGGGGCAAAGGTTATTCTGAAAGTAAAAGTCTAAAGACATTCAAAGTGAATTTCACTGATTTTCCATTAACACTTGAAATCCAGGGACACTGTAAGATTTGGTCTGATCAGTAATTGGGAAGGACCTCTCTCAGGAAAATCTCTCAAGATGCTGCAAAGTTTTGTTTTGGTGATTCAGTAGATGGCACTTTTCCTTCTGGAAAAAAGTCCTATATCTCAGCCAAGTGTTTCAAATAGAATGAACTGCACACACAAAGCAGCGATTTTATCATGCTGTTTTATTTAAGCTATTTATTTTTCATATGCAGTCACTAAGATTTGGAAGCTATGCAGGAAATCATGAGTAATCATAAAATGTACATGAATCACAGAAAGGATTTTGCATGAGAATCAGCCAGACCAACAATATCAGAAATGTAATTAATTTTGAATTTAGTCACTTGTCTCCTATTAAAAATAAAAAAAAGCCTCAGATGCTTGCCTACTTGGGAAGGCTTCTTTAGTACCATAAAAACTTTGTAGTTACTCTTGTATGAGAGTAGAAACCAAAGGAGCATTTTGCAAATTAGATAAGTAAAACTAGATCCCAGTTTCATCCAGTTGTTAGTATTTCAGATAGATTGATTATAAATAATTTGCTGTTGCATGATCAAGGTATTTTGTTTGGAGTTTGGGCTATTTATCAAAGGAAAAACTTCCATAAAGCCTTTTACATCAAACAAGATCTAGATGTTCTGATTTATTTTAAACACTTTGATACTTTCCAAACAAAATCAAATCATTTACAAAGCAGAAAGATATTCCAGCTGAAGTAATAATTTTGTGACCGATATAATAAAATCTTAATTTATTTTCTATACCTCTTTAGAATTTGTACTTAAAGGAAATAGTCCACATACAAGTTAGGGAAGCAATGAAACAGTAAACCTGTCTTTCTCTTGCCAAATGAAATTGTGTGGAAGAAAATTTAGATCAATTGCCACCGACTTGCATATTGGACACATACTACTTAAAGTGTTCAGTAAAATCTTCAAAATTAATCATAAGTTAAATTAAAACAATCGGCTGAGGTGCAGTACAATGCCGCTAACTTGCATTCCACATCCTTGTTAAAGACAGATTTTCATCTATTATATTTTCATCCTAAAAGTACAGTGGGGTAATCTCTTTTCAAAATGCATCCATACTTAACTGAATATGATGTTCTTTTCTTAGCTCTTAAACATATTTTTAATGTTTATGATGAGAAAATCACACTGGCTGCTCACATACCAAACTGTAGAGCTATCGTTCATTTGCATAGAGGCTGAAAAACTTTTCAGTTAAAGGAACAAAAATAAAAACAATTTCTGAAGGTGGAATAATTAGATGTCATTATATTCTTCCACTTCTTTAAAAACAGGTTGAAACGTTGAAAAATGTTTCAACAAAATTTTAAAAAACCCTCAAGGTCTCAAAAAATAAAATACATACTTCTGAATTAAATTTGCTCATTTCCAAAATGTACATAGAAAACATAATGGAAGTTCGGATTGAGGCAAAGTCACCTTTTGCATCAATTTCTTGTCCTTCTTCTCCACCTTTTTGTTCTTGATATTGATAAAAAATCATACCTCCTGTATATATAACATGCTTTCTGTCAATCCACAGATACTTCTCATAAGGACTTAAATATTGGTAAACATGGTTCACTATTGATTATTTGTAGAGCAGAACTCTAGGCATGAAGCCAAGCTTTTAAGAAGCTGAACACACACTTTATACTACCTTATTTTCCTTTAGAATTAAAAGTAGAGCAGGACTTTATGGAATCCAAATCTATTTTCTTTGCGTGTTGCTTTTAATGTGTAAAATGAGGATGGCAAAAAAAGTACTTTTCTTATCTGGCAAATCCTTTGTTGAGTGATGTGAAAAGGCAGAGAAGTTATTTTCCCCTAACTTTAAAACATATATGAAGTATTTTGTCCTTTAAATATGAATAACATGTGTCACTTATGTTCAATTCCTTCAATCTGCCTGGCATGGAATGACACATGTATTAACTCAGTTTAAAGAAAAATCTATTTTCATGTCTCTGTATTGAATGCCAACTCACAAGATTTACTACATCTTCGTGGGTAAGTAAGTGTTGGAAGATAAACATGTTGAAACTAACTCCTTTTTTGAATCACTTATGTGCTATCAAGCTTTTTTGGTGGGCTGTGAACAACTGTAGCTTATGAGCCCATTCTGCATCTGGGACATTCCCCAGGCACAAAATTGCAGTGAGCTTTTTTCCCCATAAAACTTTAACTAGTGGTATTTATGTAAAAATGTCCAAATTTCTGAAAAGTGCACAAGGGAAAGAATTTAAACTATTTATTTTCTCTGAACTAATCCCTCAGTACCTAGATAAAGAAATGGAGCATCTTATTAAAAATATGAGTATTAATTATATCTGTAATTTGTTTTAATTCAATAAGAATGCAGTTTTCATGTAAAACACAACCAAGTACTGCCTATGGATTTCATAAGATAGTATAATGAAACCAATATCAGTCAGAATACTAGTATCTAGAGGTGATGCGAGCTGTCAGAGTTATGTGAATTTTGTTCATCCATATTATACCATGACTTCTAACCTTGTGTAAATAATTCTTTGTGAAATGCTTTGACTTAAAAAAGGTGCACTGTATAGGCAAGCATAAAAACCAATCTATTAATTTAATGTGGGAGAATAAGAAAACTGAACTATATGAATACACAACTCTGAAAGATGCAAAAATGTATTTGTTCTCACAGTAAGTACTCAGTTCACTGTCCACTGCTTTGGTGGAAAGAATGAACAGAAATGGCTTTCTTAATGTGAATAAATAGAATACTGTAGGAAAAAATATGAAATGGGTCAGGCAAGGGAAAACATACTTATAGCATTCTTATTGCATCTCTCCTGCTAATAGCTGTCAAAATGCTTTTAAAGTGAAGGCATAGAGGGAGATAAAGAATGGTTTTTTCTCTCTTGAATATGTTCTGTATCATTGCTTGGAAAGAATAGAAGTTTCCTTCCCTTTTCAAAATGTAAAGTTCGGTGGTAAACAAAGTGGTAAAACTGAAAGGAGAAGGTTGGCTGAATATATTTCTTCAGTAATCCTAATGCAATAGTTTATTTTAGTCATTTTCAATATTTGTTTTTCAAACTCAGTTATTGGAAGTCATATACCTAATTTTACCAGTTTTACCGGGATTACTTTTTTGCTTGCTGGTTAACTGTGAGCTAACAAATTGGTGCCTTTTTTCCCCTAAGGAGCTGTTAGTTGGTGTCAGATGCAAAGTATTTCCTGTGGAGGAATATCCTTTTACTGCTGGCATTCACTTCAGTAGTGCGTTATTGCAAACATCTGGAGCATAGAAGAAAAACACTGTCTGGATTCTTTCCTAAAGCACCTCAATAAGAATAGTCTGAGCTAGAGAAATGCCAGATTAAATTGAGTAACCCAAACATGGAAAAGGGTTAGAGTACAGTAGCAAGTATACAAAGATAAACAGCTGCAATTCTTTAACCTGCAAACCTACAGTGGATTTATAGAGCCTTTATCTCAAAGCCCACTCCAGTTACTGCAATTAAAAAAACTATTTCTTCTGTGTCATACACCATAAAGCAAAGGTGAACATTCATGTGTTCGAGGCTTTAATTTTAGATTGATGAATTATCTACTGACAGACAATGAATCTCTGCCACTTGGTCCTCTACTCCCCAAATTCAAATTATGTTAAAAGCCATGGTGCAAACTGAGAAAGAAGCCAGAATCATAAATGGGAAGGATCCATTACTCACTGATGAACATTGGTTGGATTGTGTGAGTGCCAAGTAGTCCCTTGAGGTAGTGACTGTTCTCCAAGTTAAGGCATGAGAAAATGCTAGTTCTGCCCATGCCTTGCTGCACTGGACCTCGAATATTACAGACTGAAGTACCCAGGGGCACCAGTTAGAATCTTCCAAATTACAGAAAAATATTCCCATTCTAAATTCAGATAATTATCATTTTAAATCTGCGAGCTTTCCAATTTGCTAATGTCATGTTACTCATTTGGACAGTAATGCTTTTACGCTATGTTTTTTTAAATTGTTATCACTTTAAACAATATTTTCTATGAAACCATCCCCTTGTGAATTTCCACCATCAATTTACCTGGAATCTGTTGCATAATTTCTTGTACTCTCTCAGGACCTATGACCTGCCTTCAAAATGTCAGTTGCACACTGATGCATTCAAATATTGTAGCTAATGCTTCTCTGAGAAGTGATGGAAGGCAAAGAAGTAATGTTTTCAGTGGATATCTGTTGCTGTGGCCCTGGCTCAGCTGAGCGTCCCTAGCCCACTGCACAGTGGCAGTACCCCGCGGGACGAGTCTTGGGAGTAAAGCAGCCCTAACTAAAGGGGGTGCTCCCGGAGAGCCTTGGAGTGAAGCTATTGGCCCTGCTTGTCTTCCCTCCCACATTACATATAAAGATAAATTCTAGAAAGTTCTCCTTTGTCTGCCAATGCCGTGTTCTCTGATTGGAAAATTCAAGGATCTGTACCCTCCCCCCTTGTTCCCTCATAAGATCAAGTTATTGTCAATCCAGAATTCTGTGTACTCCGTTGGCCCTTTCGGTTTCCCCCCTCCCTTTTTCCCCCGCTTTAAAAACCACCGCACAACGCAGAACCCCGCTTTCGGGTCGCCGATCCAGTCCCGTCCCGTCCCCCCTCCATCTCCCCTTACCCTTTTAATAAACCTCCTGGACCGCCAATCCGACTGCCTGCATCTCTTGTCTCCGCTACCGATCTCTGGTTCGCGCAGTTTCCCCGAGAGTTCCGCCGTTCCCGGCCGCCTCGCCCGTCCCCGAGAGCGGGCTGCCCCGGTGGGGCTCTGACTGAGCAGCTCACCCGATCTCGAACGGAGCTTGGGGTCCGGGACCCCATCAGATATCCAAATGTCTATACCAGCAGTCTAATTCAGACAAAGTGACCATTCTTGTTTACTTCAGCTTTGAATTTGTTCCAGAGAATTTGCAATTCTCTGCAGCTGTGGTGGGAAAACTCACAACTCCCCTTCTCCCTAGGTAGGACCTGTTGCTAACAGAAATCTTCAGAATCGAGGGCTTGCCATTTGCTTCCCTGATAATTATCACCAGCCCATTATTAGCTAGGCATTTAGAACAAGGAGCTCTAGAGCCTGTGCACTCTGGATTATAATCTCGAAAGCTGGAGAAAAACAACACAGAGGAAACGCCTGAAAACCAACATGCAAACAACTTTTTCATATACTTAAATATCTATTTGCTTTCAAAACAATAGTTTCTGATATTTTTAGCAAGCAACAGGAAAAAGCAGTAGCATCCAGGTAGCAGCCAAAAGCAGTTCTATAATTTTTTTTTTTTTTTTAAGCAGAATGTAATGTTGCAAAATTAAGGAAGATAATCCTAATCAGAATGAATTTTTCCATTTAAATATAGGCTGTTTTTTTCATAAACCAGGCCCGGTACCTTGGTTAATAGTAACCACTTGAGAAGTAGGTAACATGTAGAGAGAGAATAACAGGCTAGTTCAACTCTCAGAAGAGTCACAATAATTAAATTTATAACTCATATGCTTGAGCTTCATCCCACATTCTACAAGCCTCGTTTAAAAAGGAATCAGTTTGGTCTAAACACTTGTAAAATTGTTTTGTGACAGTTCTTCAGTATATCCAATCTTATCTTTTAGCAGAAATATTCAGCTCCTATGAAAGTCAGATCACAAGAAGACTCTGTCATAAATTCCCTAGAATATGCTCTAGTTTCATGCTACTACATGTCATCTTGTTCTGTGGTAATTCAATACCAGACAGCTTACTGGGTTAAAGCAACCTTGTCTAACCCAGCACATACACCTTTCTGTTCCTAAGGTCTCAAATCATACAGTCACTCTAAAATTATACTGCTGAATACTTCTATCAAATGAATAAGTATACCTAAATTAATTTTGATGCAGGCGTAAAGTACCATATTTAGTAATTTGCCATATACATCTCTCCTATATTGATTTTTTTTTTGCATTGAAAATGTTAAATATAATTAACTGTAGTAATGTGATTTTCAGATTTCCATGTGTTTTCCTTTGTTCCCCTGCCCTGTATACTATTGATTCATTTTGAAATATGCAGCCTGCTGTACCTGAAACCTATTGGTGTGTTCCCAGTGCCAGTCTTGCCTTCCTCCCCCCTTCTCCTCCCCTGTAACCCTCTCCCCTTATCCCAAATAAACCTTCCTGGCAGAACAGAGATGGTCCAGTTCATTCCTTCGTCCTGCTATATTTCCTGCTGAATTTCTGTGGTTACGAGACCCACGCCACACCGAGCCCACCCCAGATCCGGTGGAGATACGCTGAACAGGGACCTCGTTTTGGGTGGCAGCCGGCTCCTGCCGCCCTCCCGCAGCCTGCTACATCAATTAACATTGAATATTCTTGCCTTAGAAGATCTTACATATCTTTATTCTGAAAAGAACTTTAAAAAGTATAATGCAGTGAATGAAATTTCTACATATGATTTGCAGTCTGAAAGGTGTTTAAAATCCTGGGTTTATGCATTATTTTGTGTAGGAACGACAAACTTAGGCTTCTCTGGTATCCAAATATTACTAAAGGAAGAGCAACCTGAATTTTTTTACCACATTATTACTCAATCTCTTAACATTTGAAGTTAAGGTTTTGAAGTTTTTTTACACTAAATCAGATTTCATTTAGAGATTAAATGGTAAAGAACAGAAGGCTTAATATAAATATGCTCATTTGTGCCTCTCTGATAATTTGTATTATTTTTTCTGCACTTGAAAAACCCAGTAAGGCCTGTTTAATTTAATTTACCTTTGTAAATATGTGACTTCAACCTTGTCAGTGTTTGAATGAAAAAACAATCAAACAAACAACAAAGGAAGATCTACAAAGAAAACTTCTTAAAACTCTGCTCAGTTTTGCAAATTGTTTGAAGTTGTTGATTAAAATTTCTACAAGTATTTTATAGCACTGACCTTCTGCTTCAGAAGTTACTGAAACTAGAGGCACTGGAAGCAAATACAATCCTAAACCTGTGTAATCTGATAAAGTGATGATCAGCAGTTCACAGTTGGTTTGGTCTTCTTCCACCTACTACAGAGACCATCTCTTCTTTCTCTGTGAAGTTCAAGGGAGTATTTTTCTTGCTTTGACAGATACTGGAATTTTTATTCCCATTCCTAAATTTCCATGTTACTATGCCTTCTTTTAAATTCACACATGAACTTCATACATGAACCCAAGTTTTACAGAAACTGCTGGGTTGACAACTAGCATTTATGATTTTGAGATCCGTACACTTTTCTACTGCACAAAGCAAGTAATCCAAATTGAGATTTCTTCTCTAAAGAGAGATTTCTTCTAAAAAGATTGCATTTATGTGCTGGGTCCAGTTGATGTAGGAGCCAAGGACCTGACGTCCCAGGGCCCATCAGATGGAGCAGGCATTTAGGAATGTACTTAGATACTTCTCTGTTCTCACAGGTCCCCCCCACATAAGGCACCAGTCCTTTTACTGTTATACATGTTGCATAAGGGAATAATTCATCCAAGCAATTTCAATGAGTAGAGTGAGAAACAGGAACTTGTAACTTTTGCCTTGTTTAAGGTTTTTGCCAGTCACTTCTGTTTTCTGTGACAGGAAGGATGTAATTATTGTGGGTGTTTATTGAAGTAGTGAGGAAAAAATGCATTCCCATTCCCACTGTCCTCTCCAATGATCATTTATTCTGAAGTGTTGAAATTTTTATCAAGCCTCGGCTTTTATATGATGATGCCTTTTGAAGCTGGTTGGTCTGTTGTTTTGGTGCAGGAGTTTATTATAGCTGAAATGTTTTTTGCATGTCATAGATTCTAAGTCTTTGCACTCACCAAGCTAAGGAGTAAAAAATGAGTATAAACTGTACAATAAACAGAGGTAAATGTAAAATATCATCTCTTGGATTTGACATCACCTATGACAGGACTTTATGCATGTACAAACATAAAGAAAAGAATCTGAAATCAAGGCGCAAAAAATCTTTGTGCAGAATTAACTCCTATGGCTTTCTTACGTAGCTTTTGGATTAAGGTGACTCAGCTTTGTTTTTCTGCAGCACTGCCAAATCACTGCCAAATCAAGCATTAGAAATCTTGGTAACTCAGTTTCTGTTTACTTTTTTCTTACAAAAGATAAGCACGATAAACCATGAGAGTCAGAGTTTTAAGTTCTTATATTTACAATTGCTTTTAGTTAGTACTTGTTAAAATATTTTCACTATCATAACTGTGTTTTAACCCATGGGCTACTTCCCATTCCTGTGGCAATTAAACAGTAGAGGAGGGATTAGGCACAGGATTTTGAACTCCTAGCAAGAGGTGCTGTACTTGTAGGCATGACTTGAGCATCCTTGCTAAGTAGGCACCTCGTGATATAGTTTCTACCTTCTAGAGTGAGGCTTCTGAGTGTCCTTAAGAATAGATACTCAGATTCCTAGCTTTTTCAAAAACAGATGTTTCAGAGGACACAAACTCACATTTGAGTCACACCTAGCAGACATCCTGTGTGGAAATGAGTGAAAATGAATATTAACGTTTTTGTTAATCTCTTTTCCCTTAGCATCTTTTCTCTTAGTGGTTGAAATTTCTGAAATCCACGATTTAAAATTTGCAAGTTATGCAAAAGCTCAAACATTGTTTTGCATCAACACATCATCAACAGGATAAAACTGTTGGCCATGTTTCTTCATGACCTACTACAACTAACATTCCTTGTTAGTGGGTGAACAGTCTAGCACTTGGTGAATTTGCCTTTTAAAGATCTTGCTATTTTTACATTAATAGAAGGAGGAATCTTCCTTTAGATATTATTATATCCTTAGAACTTTAAAATAAGAAGCAAAGCTCTATGAAACCAAATATATAGTCTGTATTTTTGTCGGTTGACAAATAATAACACTGCTAGATTCAAAAGTTGAGAGGAATAGTTTCTAAATGTGAGAAGAAAGTCTGTCAACCTATTCTTAAATATTCTTAAATATTTGGTTGGTTGACACTTAAAGAGAGGACTAAATAATATGAGGACTAATGTGAAGATTTAAGCAAATAGACAACGTTCATTCACTTTTTGCTAAGGTATTCACTTCCATTCTTACACTTCTGCATCCCTTTAATGCAAAGAAGTTGACGAGAAAAAGCTTTGCTCCATTGTGTGACAAGGTGGGATACTTGAAACTTTTCTATATCCTGGCATGTAATGCTTTGGACGATGTCAAAAGTACTCATCTTTTATTCCGGCTGGCATGTAACATCCCCTTCCACTGTCAAGACCTGAAAAGGTTTACTCAGAAAATTTATAAAATTTCACTGCACTGCATCAGAAACAGAGTCACATTTTTTTTCTTTTTTTTTTTTTTTTTAGATCTAATGACAGTATTTCTGTCTCCCAACTTATTTTATTCATTGGGTTTTGTTCCTTTTGACCTAATTCTGATGGAATTTTAAATATTTAAAGAGAATAATAAACCTTGAGGTCGTGTGTGCTCATATTGTAATAAATTTTGGAGGGTTTTTTGGTGCATTATCTTGAGTTGGGATGAGGTAACACATCAAGAAAAAATAATTAAGATTCATTATACATATAAATTCTAATCTACTCTAAAAATTGAAATAATACAACTACAAAGACTAAGTTATAATCTTTAACAACTTTATTGAATAAAAGCAAAATTTTAGACAAAAATTACTAGCTTTCTATAAATGTATTTTATCAAATATTGGATATTATAGAGAACAGACTCTTGACAAGGAGGAAGAGGTCATTGCCCTACTCTTGAGGCTATACAATCATACTGCTATCTCCTCCTTATGGCTTTATCAGTTTTGAAATATATTTTGCTCAGAGCTTACATCTCCAATTCCTTATGATATCTCTGTGTGAGACAAAAGCTTTTAACAGCTCATAAGCTGTTCTGTGCATTTTCTCTGTGAAACTCTAAAGACCCCTTTTTCAACTCAGAGCAACTTCTGGATTCCCTTCCACAGTTCATATATCTTGGAGTTGATGTTACAAAAGGGTACTCAGATGAGAAGAGATCAAGAATGTCTTTGGAATAATTTTTTACTGAAGCAAAGTTATCTTAAAATCTGTAGAGGTGAAACTCCATTAAGATATTAAAATATATTGACTTCTGGCTATCATGTACAGACGAAGTTGCAGCTCTGCTGTTAGATTTTCAGAGAACTGTTACATATAATGTGCAGAATGGGTACATGAAGTGTATGTGCATTGAGTAGAAAGATGTGTATCATAAAAAGGCAGAATTGAAGATACTCTTGAATTACTAGTAGTTCTTAACCTTTATAAAGACACCCTTCTTTGCAACAAAAGCAAGGATATATATGTATTTATAATTTTAGAAATATTGCTGTTGTCTGCCCTTTGCCAAATCTTTGACAGGTAAAGCTGGTGCCTGTGTTTTTTTTAATTTTTTCAGGAAAAGAAGATTGAGTTTGCTTAGTAAGGACATGATGCTGCAAGCTAAAAAAGTTGGCTTGGTTGACCTCAGTGGGCAGGGATAAAGTGGCAGTGAAGGACAGCAGCCAGGGAGTGTGCTTGCAGCTCAGATGAGAAGGTCTGAAGATGCACTGGATTTTCATTCTCTGTTTCTGAAAAGAGCATCTGGAAAGTTGCATGCACGTCCTGGGGGCGTACAAGGGTGATCAGCCCCCTGTACAAGGGCACTTCAGCACTTTGGGCCTTGAAGCATGCTCTGAGTGCTGAGAAGAGGAAGGAAAAAGACCCTCTTATGCTGTCTGATCGAGTAGCTTTAGAAAAGAAAGTCCTACTGTTTCTGGGGCTGCAAATAATGGGACAGTGGATTACTTTAAATTATGAATACATAGCAAACACAATTGTTCATTTTTTTCCCTGTCACTAATGTCCTCCATTCATTCCCACACTGGTTTTAGAAAAATAATTTTGCCAGTTCTGTTTATGCCATACAAAATTGGACCTATTTCACTTGGGAATTTGACAAGATAGCTGCTGTAAACTCCTCACAAACCCAGGAAGAAATTGGTAAAACCTAGTCTCTAATCTAAGATCTGCCCCAGAAGGAGATTGGGTATCCTCAGGCAGAAGACCAGTTCTTATGACAATAACTTCTCATATCTCTGGCTGAATGAAAGAGGGATAAGCATCTTGCATGTATGTCTTCTTCCTAAAGTTGTTGAGATTTTAAATTCCTATTTGAGAAAATTGTATCTTGGAGCAAATCACTGAATTTATAGCAAGAAGTAGAGATGAAGACTAAATACCTCCCAGTTTAGCAAGTGAACTGTTGAGGACCAGCCTCATAAATGCCTAGACACCCCTAAACAGAGAACAGGGAGCTTGAACACCAAGTTCAAACCAGCCATTTCTGCAGCAAATTTGTGGACCTTCCTTTAATTTTCGCCATGCTGAGGTTAAATTGATTTTTTCAGACCTACTCCTGATCTTCCACTCTATATTTAAACAAGGTTTTATTTACATAAAGCCTTGCTTTTATGTCTAGAATCTTGATTTCAGAAAACTATGTCATCAAACACCATACTTACAGAATGAAAATATTTACTAAGTAGATTTAAAGAGATACCTCAAATTAAAAGAGTTACATTGAAAACGATAAAAAAGTAGCACTGAGAGACTTAGGAGGTCTTTACAATAGTACTTAATTGACTTTGTAATGCCATAAATGCCAATTAAATAAATATTTTTAATTCTTGAATTAATAAGGCAAGGTCTTTTACATGTGAAAGTTCACAGGATATCCACTTCCTTAGGTTAAAATATTTTCACCTGTATTATGTAAAATATTGATGAATTTAAATTCAACTTCCACAAATTGTATATATTCCTTGTAAACACATATTACCAGCACTATATTTCAATGCATCATCTTGTCACAAAGCAGTGGGTTTCAACAACTCCAGCTTTCGTAAATCACATTTAAAATGATTGAAGCCATCTAATTTTCATGAAAAAACAGTGGAAAATTAATTTGAGAACACATTTAATTGCACATATGCTTGCAATCAAATGGTTGTTTCAAATTACTTAATTAGAACAGTTTGTCATACTTACTGGAAACTAACATAATAGTAGTGTTGAGACCACAAAAGTCAGAGAGGGATTGAAAGGACTGCGAGGGAAAGGAAAAGAGCAAGTGTTTTAAAATTTTCAGAGTTTAACAGTTCTGGAAAAAATCAGTCCTCAATTCCAGTCACACATCCCTATGTGTGAACACACATATATGTTTTCTTATGGTAAGAATTGTAAATTTGGTTTTTTTCATGGTATTTCACCCGCAGTAAACTGTAATTACTAAAACTGGGTTGAGATACAGTACATATCTCACAGTGGTACTACACAGAAAAAAGGAAAAACATTCAGTCACTGTTTGGCTTTGCCTCCATGGGATTTTCCATTTGGAGCTTTAGTTACCAACAGTGTCCCTCAGAAGTCCTTCCAAAACTTTATGGAAGGAAGGTTGATGGAAACATCATGGCATGACAAACGTCACTAGTGATGCTCAACAAAAGTTTCTGTGATTCAAATGAAAGTTGTTTAGTCTGACTTCTGCTGATGCTCCAAGAGGTTTCTGCTTCAGACATGTTTGAACCCAGGCTCTGGACTGCAGGCTCTCTTCACTCACATTCCACACTGGCCAGCAGCTCACCTTGTGGGGAATTTTAAAGGTTTACCAAACAAAATTTTATTTTCCCACAAGCTCACTGACTTTTACTCAGTTGCATCATCTGACATGTTCTGGTTTCAGGTTTCATAGTACCAACATTGATATGGCCATACCACAGAGCCCCACTTCTTCAGACACATCCATTTCGTTTTAGATAAAAACTGAGGTACTTCAACACCTTCTTTGCCTTAGCCTTCGACAGAGGGCTGGTTGTTTTCAGGGCAAAAAGGCCTCTTAGCTGGCAAACAGGGATTGGGAGTGGAATAGACCCACTGTAATCCAAAACGAGGTAGGTGGTGACCTTTTGGGCCATTTAGACACTCCTAAGTCTCCGGGAGTGGATGGGGATTCATCCAAAGGTACTGAGATATTTGGTGGAAGAGCTCATTAAGCCACACTCTGTAACTTACCATCAGTCCTGGCTCACTGGGGAGGTCCCAGGTGACTGGAGGTTGGCCATTGTGACACCCATCCACACGAAGAGTCAGAAGGAGAATCCAGGGGACTACAGACTTGTCAGCTGGCCTCAGTGCCCAATGTAGGGCAAGAAAACAAAGGAGGTTTAGTAAAAGGAGGGCAGAGACTGCTTGATTAAAGAAAGGAAGCTTATTCTGCTGAGCTAAGGAGAAGATGTGACAAAGTTTCTAAAAAGGAACAGATGGAACCGTCAGAATTTGCAAAAGCTATAACAATAATGCTTGTTCTGAAAGAAATGTTCCCATGCCGCAATCATTTATTCTGTTGGCTGTCTAGAGGGGTGTTGTTTTAACCTGATGGCAAAAAATATTATAAAAACTGTATGCTTTTCTAATAAATGTTCTTGGTCTGTCCCCTACTGTCTGGGGACCAAGCTTTTGTGTTGATACACCGCAGCCTGGCAAGGTTATGGAGCAGATCTTCTTGAGTGTGATCACACAGCCCATACGGGACAGCCAAGGGGCCAGGATCACAGCCAGCATGGGTTTAGCAAAGGCACGTCCAGCCTGACCAGCCTGGTCTCCTTTTATGACCGACCTTGTGGATGTGGGAAAGGCTGTGGATGTTGTCTACCTGGACTTCAGAAAAGCCAGTGACACAGTCTCCTGTAGTATTCTCTTGGAAAAGCTGTCAGCCCACAGCTTGGACAGGCATAGTCTTTGCTGGGTAAAAAAACAGAGAGTGGTGGTTAATGCAGCTACATCCAGTTGACCTCTGGTCACTACTGTTGTCTGACATGGATTGCTGTTGGGCCCAGTCCTGTTTAAAATATTTATTGACAATGTGCCCGAGCTGATCAAAAGTATCCTCAGTAAGTTCATGGGCAGCACTAAGTGGGTGTGTTGACCTGCTGGTGCATGGGAAGTTCTGCAGAGGAATCTGGACAAGGTGGCTTGATGGGCTGAGGCCATCTGGATGAGATTCAACAAGACAAAGTGCCAGGTCCTGCACTTGACTCACAGCAGCCCCATGCAGTGCTACAGGCTGCTGGTCAACAGTGACTGAATATGAGCCAGGTGTGTGCCCAGGCAGCCCAGAAGGCCAATGACATCCTGGGTTACACCAAAAATAGTGTGGCCAGGGCAGGGACCATCCAAATGTACTGGGCACTGCTTAGACCTCACCTCAAATCCTGTCTCCAGTTTTGGGCCCTTCACTACAAAAAAGACACTGAGGTCCCTGAGTATGTCCAGAGTAGAGCAACAGAGCTGATGAAGGGTCTGGGGCACAAATCCTTGGGGAGCAGGTGAGGGAGCTGCAGTTGTTTAGCCTGGAGGAAAGGACACTCGAAGGAGACCTTGCTGCTCTGTACAGCTGCCTGAAAGGAGGTGTAGCCAGGTGGGGATCAGCCTCTTCTTCCAGGCAATGAGTGACACAGGCCTCAGGCTGTTCCAGGGGAGGTTCAGGTTGAACATCAGGAGGAATTTCATCCCAGAAAGGGTTGCTGAACACTGGAACTGCCCAGGGAGGTGGTGGTCACCATCCCTGGAAATAATGATAGTCAGGAAAGAGCTGGATATGGTATTTAGTGTCATGGTCTAGTTGTCAAGATGGAGATTGGTCAAAGGTTGAATTAAATGGCTTTGGAAATCTTCTCCAACCTAAATGATGCTGTCATTCTGTGATTTGTGATTTCCATTATAGCTCTCATTCCTCTTTTAAAGTAACTCTAGAACATGAATATTATTTGACTAAAGTAATGGACAAGAAAAATACATTTGTATTTTTCCTGCTCTTACACAGACTGATCAGATACCTTTCCCTAGCTAATTTTTCAGCTGCCAAAGTTCCCACCTTTCCAGACTGCTATTACTGTCTTCTTCCAAGACTGATCCCTTCAAACTGTTCCCTGTCCCAACAGCAGCATCACATAAAAAAAAAATTTTGTTTTCACAAAGCTTTTTGATCCTCATAAATCTAACATTGTAAGCATAATATGGAAGCTTAATCACACACTAAACATGCTTCCAAATAATCAATGTACTTCAAAGCATTTTAAACACCAAGGACTAATACATGGTAACATGTATTACTGGGACAGCTTTAAAACATATTTTAAAAAACCAACAGATGTCTCATGAAGTACTCATATTTGTTGAGAAAACTAACTGATATTGCAGGAAATGAAAGTTAGAAATAGAAGTAGCTTTTAGAATCTCTGTAAATACTTGCATACTAGAAATTAATGAAAAAATGGAAATTTCTTCCGCACAGAAGTTTTACTATTAAGAAGTACCCTGCAACGAAGGAGAATTCAAAGCCAGGAGTTTGTTGTTTTTATGAACTCTTTCTTTAGTACCAGAAATCAAAAGCAGATTCTGTCCCCTTTTTCCCTTCCAATTTTAGTATCTTTGAAGTAGGTTCACAATCCGTTTGTCTTAAGACCTCTTTAGTGTCACACCAATTAGTCAGATAGGCAGATCGGGAGCTGAAAGCAAACACTTGGTTATCACTAAGAATTAAATTCTCCGTGCTTTCCTGCCAGACACACTTTCCCTCCTTCCTCTGTAAATGGAAAAAGAGAAAAGAAGAAAATTAAAAAAAAAAAAGAAAAAGTGCAAGCTGTCTTGGGACAGGGTAGAAATTGACAGAAAATTCCCATTCAAACGCAACTTGCTAATCTTACAACTCAATAGTGGGAATTTATGTTTTGAAACTTTATATATAGGTTAGGATTACCCTCTAACTTTAGATTCTGCTGTTTTTCTGTATCATGAAAACGGTTGTTGTAATCCATATTTTGATTGTTTTTTTCCCCAAGTGTCAGAATACAAAATAATATACAAGAGTCAACAGTCTGGAGCTACAGGGTGTGTCATTAGTAAAATTCACACACTTGAAATGACATAGAAAAAAAATTAGGACTACAACAGCCTCATCAGTCTCTCTTATGTCCTTTTTAATGAGAAACTGAAGGTACCTGCCAGATACTGACCAAAATATTTGAAGTTTTTTTCATAGTACTCAGAATCAGTAGTGAGTTTGAATCACAGATGGAGTGAAATAGAGAGCTCTTGTCTCTGTCTGAGTTACATATGTCTTTACTCAAAGAGAAATTACAGTTATCACGTCTGTAGTATGGCTTTTTTCCCATCACCACAGTCTTTAGATTAAATGCTTCTGTGCTAAGGAGAGATTGTTGCACTCTCCTCCCTTTCCTCTTCCCTTTAATCTAAATTTAAAAAATCTTCTGAAGTTTACTTTTATTTTTATACCCTCTGAAGAGAGAGGGAATTATATTAGAATTTCAGTGATGGAGAGCACCAGCAAGATTAAATCTGATCTAAAAGGAAGAGGGTCAGGAGGAAAATACCTACAATATAAAATAGAAAACCCAAACCACTCAAAATCAATGGCAATTTTCAGGATAAAGTTCAATTCCTGTGTTCTCAAAAGCAATTGTCCTTTCAAGAAACTGCTTTTTCTTTTTTTTTTTTTTTTTTT
>VZRM01005556.1:1041893-1107606 GCA_013397955.1 Grantiella picta
GAAAGAAAGAAAGAAAGAAAGAAAGAAAGAAAGAAAGAAAGAAAGAAAGAAAGAAAGAAAGAAAGAAAGAAAGAAAGAAAGAAAGAAAGAAAGAAAGAAAGAAAGAAAAGAAAGAAAGAAAGAAAGAAAGAAAGAAAGAAAGAAAGAAAGAAAGAAAGAAAGAAAGAAAGAAAGAAAGAAATGAAAGCAAGGCAAACAGAGACTATTTGAGAAAGGAGATCAGCAACCACCCAAACATGGACAGAGACAAGCCAAGGAAGTAGAGTTGGAGAGTGGCAATAATCACAAACCCATTGGGCTGTAAATATGCAGAGAGTAAAGGATCTTGGAAGAAATACACGTACTCCTGTACATTCTTTACAAATAGTGTCTAGTATTTTGAGAATAGTAAAGAAGCCTCCAATTTATCACCTCATAGCATCAGATTAACATCTTTGTCAGTGAAACTGCTATACTTGCAACACTTGGCCTCTATTCCTGTAGAATGAATGGACTCAACTCCTGAGGAATAACACAGTGTTGTGGAATAACAATAAACTTTTTTATACCTAATTATCAACAACTTGTTGGAACACCTCTGAAGCATTCTCTTTCAGATAGATGTGGCATATATATAGAGAGAAAAATGTCATCTGCTTGAAAAAGAAATCTCTTTGTCATTGATTAAAAGACTATTGATTTAAAATTGATTAAAACACTGTTCTTCAGAGGATGGCTCTATCACACGGCAAAAAAAGGCTGAGGGACTGAAGAAAAATTTTTAGTTAGGGGCAGCTTCCTGTTTGTAAAAAAACATCTCTCTGTCTCACTAAACTTGTTAGGATTGAATAGCTCAGCAGCCCATTTGGTTCTGAATAACCTCTACTTTTTCATTAAGGGAGCTGTCAGAAATGACCATAATCCTTAATCTGCAGAAATGTTCTTTAGTCCTCTCCAACTCATCCACATAGTTGGCCAGATTTCTACCCTCCAAAATTACAGCGATAAAACATGTCATTATGAAGAGAGACAAAATTCTCCACATCTGATGCATGAACATCTGCTGTTTGCAACCTAGATGAAAGTCCTCTGGTTTTGGCTCAGTGACAGTGAAGCTGTGCTATCTAGCCCTCCTGTTGTTGGGGGACAAAACTTAGAGGGTGTGTCAATGCGTAAACCAGCAGCAGGGGTTTAGACAAGATAGATTAAACCAACTAATAATAATAATAATAATTAAAAAATCCCTCAACCTTCCCATTTTTTCTCACGTATTACTTCCATTTGTTACTACCAAGCAAGCTTTTAAGATTTCACCCTGGGCATAATCTTAATATCGGTATGAGAATAAAAAAGGAAATACAATTTCTTATTTATAAAAGCTGTATATACATTTTTTTCCCTCATGAAAACAAGATATCACAAGTTAAAGACAAAGATTCAACTGTCATATTTTTTATAACTGTTATGTAAATGTGACAGTTGACAGAGAAGAATATTATACAAATAGTAATCAGGCATTCAGATTAGTAAAGAGATGTTTCTGTGTGCATGAAGAATTATTTATAAATTGTATTTTCTCAAAAGAACACAAGATTGCCTTAATATGGATTCAAATCAGTGAACTGGAAATCTTTTCCTTTAAAGATTAAGCCTTTCATGAGGTTTGCTGTCCTCTGTTCTCTATTCAATGTGCTGAATCACCTGCTATTTAAAGAGTCAGAGCACTTACTGGGTGGTTCAGAAGGAGAGCCACACAATCTTTTATTACAACTCACAACAACATGGTGTTAATCTTATACCAAGTTAGATATCTAGGAGAGGAAGAAGATATAAAATAAAACTGATGAGTACCAGAATTATACACTTCAAAGGCCACGCTTGGGTAGCTGTGAGGGAACTGTGCATTACTCTTTGACTAATCACCCAGAAAACTATTTATTCTAGTAATTAATTTGTATTTTCAAAACTCTTGAGAATTAGAAGATTTGGGCCTTAGAAAACCGTGGAAACATTTCAAGAGTTCAAGCTATCGTCAGAAGAAATATGTACATATTAGAATATTTCTCGCATTTCTCCTCTGTCTTCAACAAGGGTAGATAAGAATGCTTATATGATCTCCAACCTGTAATTCTAAACTCTGTACACATATTATATAAGGGCTAAATAAATAAATTCCAGACTAAGATAAGTGTTATAGCTGTAAGAATCAATCAGGTACTGAAGTTAGAGTAGGTCCATCTAAGGATTAATTCAGTGAGTTTTATTCCAAGATTTAGTAAAAACAAGAAGTCCTTGAATGTGCAGTGATTGATATTATCAAACTACCATAGCCAGACATGAGCAAATGACAGTGATCAGAAAAATCAAGGGTAGATACAGCACCTTGCAACTTCCATTTCAGAGCATATTAACATTAGGGCAAAATTTAGCAATTGATAAGATAATTTCATAAGACTGAGTAGGTTGTCTCTTTTCCTCTTAGATTGTCAAGACTCTTAAACCTTAATTCAAAGCTATTTTGCAGATTGTTATGTACAGCTGACATTAGATTTCTAGACCCCTTGACACTATACTATCTTCCATAAAGTGTATGTAGGAGCTGGAATACTTTTCCAGTCTTTGAAAATATTCTCAATGATTGCTTCTTTAAGCTAGTCTCAAGTCTGAATCTTTCAAATTGCTCGTGGGACAGACAAAAGGCTCATCTTGAAACAAACCCAGAAACCTAATGGGATCTCCACAAACTGAGTAATTTTCGAGTGTTGTAATGAAACTAATAATGAATCCCTAGAAAAAAAGCATCCCAAAACAAACAAAAAATACATTTTAATAAATTGCTTATTTTCAAGCTTATATAAACAGAATTTCTGTGTTGATTGAAGATAAAAAAATGACTGTACTGTACAAGGATACTCAGAGTGAATTTTCAAGGGAAAGGAAAGGTTTCTGACCAGTTTGCCAGTACACTACAGGCATTCTGTATTCCCTACAAGTGAAAATCTCAGACATGATTGTTTAGCAGATTAGAAACACCTTGCTCAATAGGAATGTTCTTATACCATTTTGCAGAGGAGACATGAACCTCAGGTGGCCAACAGGTACCCAGCCCTGCAGACTCAGAATTGAGCACAACTCAACAGTCTTTGTTTGCTGAATAAATGAGAGATAAATTATACTGTCAAAAATAAAGATAGAAGATATAGGCAGAGGTCTCATTTGGAAGTTTTGCATACACTTGGAAGAAATTAAGCCTTTTCTTAATCATTCTCAGCTGAAACTGAGAATGGAAACCACCCCCCTTGCCCCTACACTACATACATGTATACGTGACTATAATCTTAGTGGGCAGTAATATAAGAATCTTCTTATATTTCTAAATCATGAGGTAAAAAATTTCCAGATACGTGGAAGAAAGTACATGATTTTTTCTGTGGTCTTGCTGTAGGCTGAGGTACAAATGACTGGAAACTAGCACACAAAACAAGGCTATTTTATTTTGTACCATCACGTTTTTAGACACTTGCCTCCAGGCTGCATAGTTCTCTTTTTAGAGCTCTTGTTTTTTCTTGCTGCACACATATTTTTAACTACATGGTTCTACAAAAACAGTTAGATTCTTTGTGCTACAAAATAGTGCCCGCGTGATGTAGTTAAATACATTCTCCCCCTTACAAAAGCTTCAAAGTCAAGACAGAAGTATCAGTAGTATCATGTTTTTGGAACTGAATGCTGGAGGGGAAGACAAACAAGGCATCATATTACAGGGGCTGCAATTCTTAATTCATAAATATTCAGGTGTTCCTGAATTCTTTGTTTTTTTCCTCAGATTACCCTGTGTAATCTATTAATTTGGAGTGGGACTTAATGTGCCTAGTGAAACAGGAGTAGTTCATTTACATGAATAACTGTCAACTAAAGAGAAAAAAAATATTGTTTTTCCTCAAAACAGGCAATTATCAGAAAATAAAATTAATGTATTTATTTATAGAAGAAGAAAATGCTCATTCTTACCAATCCAATCTTCAGAATATTCTTTCAAAGGACACTGTTGATGCAAATATTGTTTGTACTGTGGTAGTGCTGTAGAAGTTTCAGATATTGTCTGGCAATTTTATGGTGGTGTTTGGAGGGGTTAACTGAATGACTTTTTGCACTAACTGTGTTTCCAAAGGAGGAGTTTGAGCCTAGGAGAAAGTAGAGGTATGCTAGAAAGAGGGAACAATAGGAACTGATACTATGAGTCAAGTGAAAGTGAGAGTCCATGACAGTGATAGTTGATGGAAAAAAGGAAAGGGAAAATGGGAATTACAGGTTTCGGTGATGAAAAATTAAAAGAAGCAGATAATGCTAGAGAAAAAGCATAGATTATAGGGTGAAAATAAAAACATAAGAAATTACTTCTTCTAGCAGAATTCTGACTCACGTAAGCAAAGCCATGGAAAAGGGTGCTGCAAAAACCGAAACATAATATAAGTCTGGAGGAGAGTTTTAGCCATATGGCTACTTGGGAAAGAAATATCCATAACACCCACATCTTAAGTTATTATACTCACAAAAGCATCAGGTTTCTGAGCACATTCCAGATTCGAAAATCTAGAAATTGAAGAAGAATGTCACAACAACATTGTATATTTGAGTGATAGGCTGGATGGTAGTACCATCAAGGCCAATCAAGAAATAGAGAAATAGAGAAAGAAGGGGAAAAAAGAGGGTTTTGATTAGACAAGGAGAGGAGAAGAGAAGCTGATCTGCAAGCTGTTGTCATAGGGATATTCACTAAGTCCAGGTTTATAGATTAGTTGAAATGTAGAGGGAAAAATTACAGGAATTGCTTGAAGAACCAATGAATTTCCTTCTGATGCTGTACAGGTGGAGGAACAGTGATAAATACCGAAGATTAATTATTAGTTAACAGATTACAGATTGCAGAGTACTGTAGCCTAATAAAAGACAAGGAAGACCACAAATTAGTTTGGAAGAAAATTGAAAGTAGTTTTGAAATTTACCAAAGAGAAACTCTTAATAAAAACTGAGACAAAGTGAAAAAAAAACCACAGGGAGCTAAACTGAAGAAGTTCCCAAGTACAGATGCAAAACCTGATGCAGATATCAGCAAAAGTTTTAAATTAGCTTGTAGATAAAAAGAAGTAAGATAATTAGGCTATTATTGTATATTATTTGTACAACACTGATAATATTATCAATAAGGTTCCCTTTCAGAGGAGTTAAAACATAGAGGTATCATATAGCATACTAAGAAACAACTACCACTAAAATTATGCCATTGTGGTTGAGCACTCAGGTGTAAAAATATTTTGTATGACTCTATCCCAGGTGAAATTAATGAATTAAGTGAAAAAAAATGTAAGGACATAAGATTTAGTTTAAATATACATCTGTACTATATGACCTTTTTTTTTTTTTGGTAGACTGTTATAATCTCTGAACATTTTTAGAGCAGTATATTCAGTAGGAAAATATCTAACTTGGTTCAAGGTTATTGATACGAAAAACTGCGACGATGTAATTGTAACAGTGAGGAGATAGTTGTAGTCTAATACTTTTCAGTACTCCCGTTTAAAGTTACTGACAGTGATCCCAAATCTAGAAACCTGTCAGTTCTAAAACATATGCAGTATTGCCTTACGAATATTTTTTTTAATAACCTATCTGAATAGAAAGCACACAGGATATTAATTATCGTGTCCCTATATGTTGACATATCTGAAACACATGGCTTCACATTCAGCAGCAGACAAAAAGAAATCCCAGAAAATACTGTGCACCACTGGGAAGGATACAGAAAGAAAGACAGGGAATATAATTTTGCTCTATAAAAGACCTCCCTGCACCAACATTTTAAGTACTCTGTCCAGTTCCGATTTCTGCATAAGAAGGACATAGTGCAATTAGAAATGTACAGAGATAAAAAACTAAAATAACTTCAGAAACAACTGCCTTGTGAGTTGTTACTGAAAATATTTGAATTCTCTATTTAGGTGAAGCATAACATGGTATGTGATCAAGGTTTACAAAATCATGAAAGCAGATAAGCCCACTAATTTATACAATAACTAAGACTGAATCATTGAAACTAGAGGGAAATCAGTTTGACACAGTCAATGGAAAGTACATAGCACCTAAGTTCTGGATATTGAATGAAGTTTTTGATGAGGTATCACCAGACTCAAGCACACATTAGACAAGCTTAGAGAAAATCAGTCCATAAGCAGGAGTGTAACTTCCAACATCCAAAACACATCTGCAGACATTGTCAGAGGTGATTACCATGGACCACCCAAAATGGTCTACATTGAGGGGTCCTGCTAAAGGAGCATCTCCCACCATCACTGGATAGCTGAATCACTGTGCCATCCCAGAGGGCAATGTCTATAATGTGGGGGGTTTTAATTGAGCTAATCACACACAGGCACTGTACTAAAATCTAAAAACTATCAGATTTTTGTAGTTCTAGTTGTTCATTACAACTCCAATGTCTATCCTTTCTAAAACAGTGTCAAAAAGACCCGTATGTAATCCTTTAATGTCTGTGATTAACACCAGCTTTATCATAACCTGACTCCTGTTTTCTGAACAGGAGTCTCTGCCTTGATTGACAGTTTGTTTTGCCTATGGTGTAAGTATGCAAAATGGCATTATTAGAATAAGCCTTTGCTAAGCTCAGCTTTTGTCACAAACTTATTCCACAGCCCTTGCCTCACAAAAATTTGATAATGAGCACTACTTAGAAATAGATTGCCACATCATTTCTGATTCCTTTATTATAGAATTCCCTTAATTAAAAAAAAAAAAAAGAAATGGAAGCAACCATTCCTGAAAATTTTTGAATCATCATCATTGATAATCAGATAGAGTTTGTTTTCTCTTAGATTTTTGTACTTTGCTTTCACATGGCGTTTCTAGCTCATTTAGTTTGACATCCTTGCTTTTGCAGCTGGAGAGCAGAAACCAATTTTAACACCTAAGGAATTTTATTCTAACACCTGTTTATTCCTCCTTATCTTATTGCTAATCATTTTTGTCAAGGATGCAATAGATCAGTTTTTACTAATCTATTTTACTAATTTATTTCCCAGTGATTTAGGAACTGTGATGGCCAAAGCCATAAACCAGGCCAAAACCTTCATTGATACTGAACATTCTTATTGTTATCTACACATAAATACATATAATGTGACTTTAAAATTATGTAGAAAAGAAAACATTCCCTCTTGATGTCTGCGAATTGATGCTGAAAATTCATATGGAGGTATCGGTGGTTGCACTCAATGTAAACTAATAATCAATCTTTATTTGAATAAATTTTCTTTAAAAACACTGTAGGTATAAAAAGAAGAAATTAAAGGAACTATTATGCCATGATATGAAGAGCTATGATTTAAAGGGCTTAAAAATTAGAATGTTTAAATCTCTTAAATTGCACGGGGCATTAAATCACATATAGTACTCTGTCCCTGCTATTGGGGTTGTGCCTGTGAGGGATTGGCAATTCTCTACAGAGGTCTGTAGAAATGCAAGAGGAAAAGGAGGAAAGATTTGCAGCTTTCTGAATTTTAGAACAGATGCCGTCTGGACTAATTTGTGAGTCCAGTTACACTGCTTCAGTTCAGCTCAATACATAAGGAAGTACCTGAGATGGAGTATGATTATGTAGAGGAAAGCCATTGACCTATCACTAGTTCACACACTTTAGGAGCTCTCTAGTGTTTCTTAGAAAATTCTCTTCAATAGGTTACAGTATGTTTGGTTAATGTGGTGCAAAACAAGTGTCTCACTGGAAATTAAGTCTCAATTTTAAAAAAATAACTTGTCCACTTGTCTTCTGATTTTAGGCAGGGAGAAGAGTTCAACATGCATGGTGCTGTGTGGATTGCATCAGCTGTTCATCATATTTATGGGAACTATATTTTGGATCTGCTTGGATGTTGCTATCATCTCTATAAAATATCACTTTTATACAGGCTGTCCTTAGTAGTTAGCCCATTGCCTAACTTTCCCAAACAAATGATGAAGCCAAAACTTTCTGGGCCCTAAATAATAGCTGTACTCTTCTTATCACCATCTGTTGGTTTTGGACACAATGCAAGATGCCATATTTCCAGCAGGTCACATGTGCTTCAACTGTCAATCTGGCCACAGTAAATTTTTTTTCTGTAGTTCTGGAAATTACCTAATCAAGCATCCAATTATATTAGGCCACATATATTCACATTTTATTTAATAGAAATATCTGATAATTTAAAAATAAACTTTTAAATGGAAATATTTTGGAAATATTCAGATGTTGCTTATTGCAACATAAGTTTTCATTGTCCCTGATTTGTTAAATGCAGTGGTAGCTTAAAGGAGAAAAATAATCCTCTTTTAACAAGCTGAATAATTCAGTAGAAAACATACACTCCTGCTGGTTAGTTTCTTATGCCAAAATTGAATCTCAGCTATTTACTAACATAAAACAAGTAAAAGGTACCTCATGTGAGGTTAAAAAGAACATACTTAACAAGAGTTTCTAAAACTGGAGTTCCATTAAAAATCTAAATTGCAGCAATACCCAGAGAATGACTAATAACTTAAACTTATGGATCTGACTATGATTCTATCACTGTTTCTGCTGTAAACAAATTCTGTTCTTAATTACAGCAAACAAGCTATTGCAATCAGATGTCTGACATTGCAACTGGGGTTTCACTCACACTGCATCATGTATCAGCAGTAGTTTAAACAAAGAGAAGTATTGTTAGTAAGAAAAACACAATATTTTTTAAGGTATTTGGAGGCTCGTATGTCTCCGAGAACCTGAACATCTTTAAAAATCTATATTTCATAATAATTTGTTGCTGCGGAACTGATTGGATTGATTCCATGGTTTGGATCACTAATAAAACTTGACAAGGCACCTGGGTAGACTTTGACTAACACAGCTCATTACCAATTTACTGGGGGGGGGGGGGGGGAGTGTCTTATTTTTTTGACTGAAAATTAAAATTATTTCACAGAATCACAGAATCAATTATGTTGGAAAATTCGTCTGAGATACCAAGTCCAACCTATGACCTACTGCCACTTTGTCACCGAGACTACTGAGTGCCGCACCCAGTCTTTCTTAAGCCCCACCTCTCTCCTGAGCAGCCCATTCCAATATTCAATCACCCTTTCTTTGAAGAAATTCCTCCTAACATCCAGTGTAAACCTTCCCTAATGTAGCTTGTGACTAAAGACAAGAGTAAGAGCAATGTTTAGAGATTTCTGGGTGCCTCAGATGAGTACTTTAGGACTCTTCAAAATGTAGCTGTCCACTAAAATTTCATTTAGCGGGTACCAGGCAGTATGAGGGCCAAAATTCATGGAAAATCTGTTTCTGGTCCTCAGGAATATTCCTCTCTGGGGAGAGGACATTGTCGAAGTGCTTCAGTCTTCTGTCTGATGCCTTCTCCAGCCCTCAAAGAATAGCAGGATCACTGTCAGATTTTTCATGCCAATTTCTTATTTTCTGTGAATTTATTTAGGGTGCACTTTGCCCCATCACCAAGTTACTAATGGAGATGCTGATCAATACTGCATATCAAAAATTTTACAGAAAAGGAAGATACTGTTGGGGGCCAAAAGCACCAACAGACTCCACCAGCCCTGTCAGCCTTCCTGTGCCCTCAGCAGAGAACATCCCCCTCAGTACCCACTGCCAGCTCTGCCAGTCCCTGGTCCCAATGTTACAGCTGCAGGGCTGATCTCCAGCTGCCCCAGCCCATCTCTGCCCCACAGCTGATCTCCAGCTGCCCAGAGCCTGGCTCTTCCCAGGGCTGATCTGCTAAAGCAGGCAAAATTTCCATTCATAATTCATAGATGGGTGACTGCTGTGGCACTTTCTGTTGGTCCACTCAGCCTATGGAGGGAGACATTCACAATTCAACAGGTGTTTTAAATGGTCATAACTCATTCAAACCAAAACAAATTACTTCCACCATAGGTTTTTTTGAAAAAGTCCCATTCTTATGGCAGATTTCTTCTAGCAAGAGTCAGCAACTTTCAGAGGAGTGTTCAAAAATAGGTCAGTTTTTTATGCTGCAGAGATCTTATTGTTTTCCCCCACTTATGTTCAGAATTACTCTGAAAATACATAGGCTTTTAAAATACAATGAAAGGTAAAAAGCAAATAACAGAAGGAAATATTTGGTAATGGGTTTAGACTGGGAATCTACAGGCAAGTGCTTTTAAAATAGTAATTATTACTCTGCTATTTTAAAGAGGGCAAAATCTCCATTTGGTTGCAACACGGTATGCTAATTATTCTTTTAACTGATGCTTGTCCCCCTTCCTGTATAGCTTTTTCATATGCTTTCCAGAGATGCTACTATTAAAGACATTAGCTGATTAACTGTGGCAAAAGAACAATTTTGCATTTTCTTGCTGACAAAAGGCATGAAATGATGCCTCTTTGCCTCAATGTCTCCTGGTAAGACCAATATGTGGGAATCCAGGGCTCCTAATATGAGAAGGAAAGTCTGGAACAAGGAAGACTTACTCTAATAGCGGGAGCAGGTTAGAAAACATTTAAAGAAATAGAATATACTTAGTTCATGGGACTTGATGGGATACACTCCCAAGTCCTGGGTGAGTAATGTTTTTCATAGGCCATTCTTGAAATACACAAAGAACAAGGAGACTGGGAATAGTCAGTTGGGTCTTGTGAAGGAGAAATCCTCCTTAACAGAGCTGATAGTTTTCTATGTTGAGATGTCCAACTCAGTGGATGATGGAGAGCAGTAGAGGTTGTTTACACTGGTGCTAATCATCAACAGGTTGAAACCAGCAGTCAGTTTTCAGTCCACCTCACTGTCCACTTATGGGGCTAGAAAAGCAACAAAAGGAGGGCTAAGGAGAATCTTGATCTTTTATGGGATGTCAGGGAAAACATGGTGTCAAAGGATGAGGAAAGGGCTGATGTACTTGGTACCTTCTTTGCCTCAGTCTTTAACAGGAAGACCAGCTGTCACCAAGATACCCAACCCTCTGAGCTGAAAGACAGGGTGTAGAATGAGCCCCCATAATCTGTGAGGGGGTGGTGAGCGACCTACAGCACCACTTGGATCACAGCAGTTCACAGGATTCACCCAAAAGTACTCACAGAAGAGCACGCCAAGCCACTTTCAGTCATTTATCAGCAGACCTGGTCAGCCAGGGGGGTCCCAGGTGACTGGGAGATGTCAAATCCAACACTGATCTACAAGAATGTCTGGAAGGGTGATTTGGGAAATTACAGGCCTTCAGCACTGTAGCTATACTTCAACTGAGTGCAGGAAAGATCATGGGGCAGAACCTCTTGAGTGCCATCAGGCAAAAAGTACAGGACAACATCATGGTTTCAAACAGCATTTCAGCACTGTTTTCAACAGCATTTCCTTGGAGAAACTGGCTGTCCATATCATGGACAGGTACACTCTGGGTACAGCAGAGGCTGGATACCTGGGCCTGGAGAATGCTGGTGGATGGAGCTAAACTGAGTTGACAAGTGAGGTTCCTCGGGGTTCAGTATTGAGTCCAAACCTGTTTGATATCTTCAGCAATAACCTGGACAAGGGGATCAAGTGAGTCGTCAGTAAGTTTGCAGACAACACCCAGCTGGGTTGTAGCACTGATCTGTTGGAAGGTGGAAAGGACCTGCAGAAGTGTCTGGACATACTGGATCTGTGGGCTGAGGACAACAGCATGAGGTTTAATAAGGTGTTGAGACCTGCCCTTGGGTCACAACAACCTCATACAGCGCTACAGGCTGGAGGAGGAGTGGCTTGGAGCTGCTCAGCAGAAAGGGGCTTGGTGGTAGTGATTGACAGCCAGCTGATGTGAGCCAGCAGTGTGCCCAAGTGACCTAGAAAGCCAGCATCCTGGCTTGGATCACCAATGGTGTGGCCAACAGGATTAATCAGTGATCCTGATTAATCAGTGCCCTGTTCTGGGCACTGGTGAGGCTGCACCTGGAGTGCTTTGTTCAGTTTTGGACCACTCACTTCAGAAAGGATATTGAGGTGCTGGAGTGTGTCCAGAGAAAGGCAATGGAGCTGATGAAGTGTCTGAAACACAAGTCTTATGAGGAACAACTGAATAAACAAGGGTTATTTAGCATCAAAAAAGAAGGCTCAGGGAGGACTTTATCACTCAATACTATTACCTGAAGGGAGGTTGTTATGAGGGGTGTGTTGGTCATTTTTTTCAAGTACCAAGTGACAAGTTAAGAGGAAAGGTTCTCAAGTTGTTCCAAGGAGGTTTAAATTATATAATAGGAAAAAATTTCTGAACAGAAGGATTTGTAAAACATTGGAACAGACTGCCCAGGGAAGTGGTCATCATCCCATAAAAAGTTAAAAAATGTGTGGATATGGCAGTTAAATAAACCATAGTGCTAGATTTATGGTTGGATTTGATGATCTTAGAGATCTTTTCCAACCTTAATGAGTCTATGACTCTATGATTTGAAGTCTTGCCAAGAACACTGATTTGCAGGAAGCAGCACAGGGAAACTTCTATTGCATTACAGAGAGAAAAATAGCCACACATCCTTCACTAAGTCATTTGACAAGAGATTCTTCTGAGGATACTCTTGATCTACCATGTTCATCAGTTAGGTCTAAACTGAGATTTATTATAAACTCTGAATGATTGCATAATTAATCTAAGCACCAATAGGAGGAACCTGACAGCTGACCCACAGCTGCATTAATTATTCTTCCAAGTACAAATGCATTTGTTTGTGGTGTAAAATCTGAGTGTTTCACTCAGACTCCTTTGCTGGTAATTAGGGGCAGTGCCCTTTTAAAAAGATGTAACCAGTTTCCTAAGCTGTGCAGTAATAACTGCAATAAAGAAAGGTAATATGAAGATTTTAGTCATGAAGAACTAGCTAAAACTCTTAATTTCACAAGGACTCTAATAATGAAATTTCTATTGCATGAGGAGGTGACCCATTAGTATTCTTCATTCCCACAAGGCTCTACTACAGGATCCTCCTTGCAAGTGGCAGGGAGGTTTGTATTTGAAAAAAAGGTCTTGTTCATATCCTATGTCTTTGCTTCATTTTGCTGTGGCATTTGATACCATTTAAAACAAATAACAATAAACAAATAAAGAAATAGAGAATGACATTGTTGCAGAATTCAGTAACCAGGCTCTCTTGCAGAGATGAAATGTTTAACCTTGAGATACACTGGTGCAAAGCAGATGGCTGAAACCAGCCTTTGTTCATTAATTTATTAGGCTATTTAGCAACATTAAAGGACTGAAAGTTTCACCACCTTGCTAAATTTGTTGCTTTTTTTAATACATAATAGTCCTGTTCCAGTTCTGTCCTTAATTACAGTAGGTATTTTTCTACATCTACACTGTTTTCCCCTGTTGTATAACATTACCTGCACATCTGGTAAAGTAATTGAAGGGAAGAGATTTCAGAGCAGATGCAGATCCACCATCCAAACAAGCAGATTATCACACTGGTCAAAGAGGAGCTGGTAAAATCACTGCATGAAGGTGCAAGAAAAAGCAGTATTGTTAACACAGGAAAAGACTCTTGAGTCCAACTACCAAGCTAGTACCACTGTGTTCACTACTAAACCATATCAAGTGCCACATCCACACACTTTTTAAACAGTTCCAGGGATGGTTACTCTGCTACTTCCCTGGGAAACCTGTTCCAGTGTGTGCTCAACAATTCCATTTTTAATGATTAGCATGTTTATTGTCATGCTCATGAACCAGAGGGATCAAGAATATAATTTTGCAATACTTTTCCATAAAGCATAAAAAAAACCCCGCTTTTTCCTTCAAAAAAAAAAAACAAAACCACAGTTCTGAAAGAGAAGGAGCGAAGTGAATGTAATATAGTAATGCAATGTAGTCTGCAACAACAGCAGGTTTGCAGGCGAAATTGAACAAAAGAATCAAGAGTCAACAATGTCAATAATTTCCCAAGACTTGGTGGATTTGTCAAAGAACTGCAACATAATCGTCTACCTATTCAGATTCTTTAACTTCTTATGATATCTATAAAATTTCACTGTCATCACAACCTTGTGCGATGGGGAACCAGCTATCAAAATACAGTAAATTGCAGTCTTCAAATCAAACCCCTTGTCTAAAAGTGAACACTTTCCAATATATTCAAGAGGATAAAATCTGAGTTTAAAATATACCAAGAACCAAGTAAACAAATAGAAACAAAGAAAATAAATGCTGCAATTAGTAATCAAAATTTGGTGTGTATATAATGTGTAATGTAAACAGTAAACACTCTGGTTTCATGTTCAATTATATCCATGGAAGTTCTTCTACTACTTTACCTGTAAGCAAATGAGGTTTGAAGCCCTGTGTGCACAGACCTGTGCAATACTGATTTGCCATTTACTTGTATTGTCTTTAGGTATTGGTTTAGGAAAACCACAATTGAACTGCTGTATTTTTTTTAATGTGTTCTAGGTAATAAGAAGGATTATGTTACATAGATATACTGTGGTGGTTTTGATTGGCTTATAACATTAGTAAAGTATTTTTAACATCTAGGAGACATTTGGACCCCTCAGAAGCTGTTGTGGTAGGCCTGGGGAGGTGTCTGAGGGGTGGGGAGTGGCACAAAGATGGCTCCTGTGTGTCCTGAGTGAAAGTTCTGGAAGTTTTTACATCAAGTCCAGCAGAGCCAATCTCTGATGGCCCTGAAGGTGATGGACATGCTGCCGGCCAAGTTTGGGCCAATTGGAGGTGTTGGTTACGCCTCTGTGAAAACATATTTAAGAAGAAATCAAAACAAAGCAGGCATGCACTTTCAATTTTTGTAGTTGGAGGAGGAGGTGGAGGTAAAAATATGTGAGGGAGAACAGCATGGAGACGTCAAGGTCAGTGAAGAACGTGGGGGAGGAGGTGCCCCAGGTGCCGGAGCTGAAAACTCTCTGCTAGCCATGGTGAAAGCTATGAGGGAGCAGGAGGTTTCTCCTGCAGCCCATAGAGTCCACAAGGATGCGGAAATCCACCCACAGCCCATGCCAGAGGAGCAGCTAGATGCCTGGAGAGANGGAGAGAGGGAAACAAATAGAGATAAAAAGTATTTGTAGTGGAAAACTGTGGTGATGAATAGATTTATGAATCTGCTCTGTGGACTGAGAAAAGACCCCACACCCTGCCTCCCTACCCAGCTTGTTGATTTTAAAGGAGGAAAGGGGGTGAATACTATAGGTTCGTGAGAGGGAGGGAGGAGTGAACAAAAACTGTATGGAAAGTTTATTTTTGCCTTGCATTTATCCTCCAACTCTGTTAGGTAATTAAATCACCTTTTTGCAACTTTAAGTGAAGCCTGTTTGCCTTTTTATCTTTTCGTGCGTCCTCCCAGCAATGTCCTATCTCATCTGACTCACGAGATTGATGTGTATTTTTATAGGGTTTTTTTCTGTAGCAAGAGAGAGCTGGAGTGTCAGCGTTTAGTCAGGGTCAAACCCTGACATATACTAAATTTCTAAACAATAGAAATGGCATTAATAAATAGTGTCACACAAGGGATTCTGGCCCAATGTTGATGGCGTCAGAACACCCCTACCCCAGGGACAATCCCACTTTTAACTTCACCTCTCTGCTTATGAAGTTGTGTGATACGGTCTCTTCCCAAGTGATAAATGTCATTTTTTTAATTTGCCTTTTTGAAATGTAACTCTATTATATTACTGGAAATAGGGCTAATATCTTGTGGGTCACTCTTCTGTTTTAGACACAAGTATTGGTGACCTGATGTATTTAGTTAAGTGAGAAGATAATGTAATTTCTGTAACCATCAGTTTTCAGTAAATTATGTTCATTCCACCTACATTCTAATGTACCAATTAGGAATGTTAAACACCTGACAGAAAAAAACTTGAATACAAGTTAAAAGAAACTGTTTGAAAAGACTGCAAGAACAAAGAAAAAGAATAACTTTAAGAAAAAGTAAAGGAAAGAAATAAATTCTTTGGCTGATTATTGTTTTCAAATGGCCATGAAGGCATAAAATATAAATTTCATAGAATAGGCTCCACTGCTTAAGTCATGACTGGTCTATTTTGATCCCATACAGAGAATCAGCAAGGGATCATAGAGATTTAATCAGTAATGTCAGTGTATTTAAAGTATCCTGCAGAGTTTAATTTCATTATATGAAGAACAGAAAAGCCAGTGTTAAGGATATATTCTTTTCCACAAGGCAGAAAAATGTCATTTTCACAAACTGCTGGTACATGTGCACAAGAGTGCCTGTACAAGATTCTCTTGATTCCAGCTACAGAGATTCAGAATAAATTAGCTTCCCACTGTGGCTTTTTTCTAGGAATCTTCTTTTTTCCCTTGCACATACATTGGACCAATTTGCTCTCTCTAGGAGCTAGAATTTTCTATCTCACAAAGAAAGAATCACTGACTTAACAACTGGTCAGTGGCAAAGCAAGTTAAGATTGGAAAAGGCTACAGGATGACCTTACTTTACTTTGACCCATTCTCCCAATCTCTACAACATCTTCTTGAAAAAAACATGCTGTCTGATTTTCCAACGTGGAAAGTGCAAAAACGCTGCCCGAGAGTTTTGGAATTGATTGGTCACTGTAACATTCTTGGGTCCTTAGTTGAATCTGACACCTAAGAAACGTAGACCCTTTAGATTCTTGTTTGGATCTAAATAAGTTATTCCAGCAATTAAAAACTATGAATTCACATTATATATTACATCACTGGTTTTGATTTGCCTTCACAATATAGAAGAAACCAAATCAGATCTGTCATCCACAGTAATGACCTCCAAGGATGCATCTTACTTTCTGCATGCAACTATTCACTCTAACTTAGAAACAAAACCAGACAAGATTATGTCACCAGAAGCAGTGCTGCCAGTAGCTATGTAATCACAGTCATCAATGGGAAAACCACAAGGATAAATTGTACTAAAGATGAGAGGGTGAGAGAAATGGAACAATTTGGTTTGAACTGAAAGGGGATGTAGAAACATATAGATTTCCGAGGAAGAATTTCTGAAGGGTCTCAACATGAGTTCATGAGTGTATAAATAGCTCTGGAAGTCCTGAGATTGCTGATTACTAACAACATATGACAGAAGAAATATCCCACTACATACATCCAGTTTTACATCCTGTCCCAAGGTAAAAGTGACACAGCCAAATCAGAATTACAGAATCATTAAGGTTGGAAAAGACATCCAAGATCGAGTTCAACCTTTGACCAAACACCTCCATGTCAACCAAGCCATTAGGACTGAAGGCCACATTACATCGTTTCTTGAACACTTCCAGGTATGGTGACTCCACCACCTCTTTGGGCAGTCCATTCTGATATTTGACAATACATTCAGTGAAGAAAGTCTTCCTGATGTCCAGCCTGAACCTCGCTTGGCACAGATTGAGCCTGTGTCCTCCCCTCCTGTCACTGGTGCCTGGGAGAAAAGGCCAACCCCCACCTGCTACAAACTCCTTTCATGTAGTTGTACAGAGCATTAAAGCGTCCCTTGAGCCTCCTTTTCTCCAGGGTGAACAACTGCATCTCCCTCACCTCACTACCCACAGGACTTGTGTTCCAGTCTCTTCCTCAGCTCCGTTGCCCTTCTCTGGACTCGCTCCAGCACCTCAGGGTCTTTCTTGTGCGTGGCCCAAAACTGGACACAGCACTCAAGGTGAGGCTTCACCAGTGCCGAGCAAAGGGGGATGGTCACTGCCCTGGTCTGGCTGGTCACACCATTGCTGACTCAGGCCAGGATGCCATTGGCCTTCTTGGTAAACTGGGCACAGCTGGCTTATGTTCAGCCACTGTCAACCAGCACCCCCGGGTCATGTTCTGCTGGGCAGCTTTCCTGCAGCCAGCACAGCACTCTAACCACAGCCTGCAGTGCTGCCTGGGGCTGTGGTGACCAAAGATCAAGACCTTGCACTTTGCTTTGTTGAGCCCTATATTGTCATCCTGGGCCCGTGGATCCAGCCTGAGCAGATCCCTCTGCAGGAGTGCTTGAAGTCCTCATCCAGATTACTGATAAAAATATTAAACAGGCCTGGCCCCAATGCTGAGCCCCCAGCAACACCATGAGCACCCGGCTGCCAGCTGGCTGTAACTCCATTCACCTCCACTCTCTAGGCCCAGCAATATACCCAGTTTTTAACCCAGTGGAGGGTACACCTCTCCAATGAATGTTTGGCTTGGCAGATTTTTGGTGTGAATCAAAAAGGAAGAATATATTTTACAGTCTTCCTTTTTCTCGCAGTTCAGGCTATCATATCTGGTACCAGAACAATTATGAAGCACTGTAATAATTTACTTTTCATTGCTCAATTTGAATGAAGCAGGGTACCCAGCTTGTGGTCACTGATGTGGAATCAAATCGTATGCTGAATTAAACTGTAAGGCTGAATGCTTTCCTGTGTGCACCCTTTACAAACCACAGTCAGTCATACGTTTGCTTTATTTGTAATACAACTGGTATAAACTGTTTGCAAGTGATCAAAGAGGGTTCTGGTGAAAAGAAAAAACAACATGCTCCCCCCTCCCAACAACAACAAACAAAAACAAAACCAAAAACAAATGCAAAACCAAACACAAACAAACAAAAAAATCGTTGGGGTAATTCAAGAGAAAAATAATCAGCTTTATTCCACATTTGCCTAAATATTTACAGAATATGCCCTCTGTGAAAATATGTGTTCAGCGCAGTCATGTTCTTTTCTAAAATCCTGTTCTGGGTGTAAAGTACGTTAAAAAAAAAACTTATTCAAAGCCAAAAGTAAATAGACACATACAGATAGTGATCTCAACTTTTCTTTTTCTCCCCTGAGCCAAATTCTCAGCTACTCTAATACAAGCAAGCTTGAATAAAATTGTCAGGTTTAGTATACTTACTGTGGGTATTTGCCCACAGAATTCAGTGTACATATAAAACACAGAATTTATCTTCTTATTTGTTGTAATGTAGTAATTTGGGGGAGAGATGGGGGTTAAACTGCTTTTATATGGGGTTATTTTATTACTTGAAAATTCAAACCTGAGGTGACTTTAGTTATTAGAAATCAGAGCAAATAACAAGAATAGAAAGATTAAATGGCACTTTTCAAAAAGTTGGTTTGTTCAGACCTTTTTAGAATTTGTAATATCTGACAGTCCTCAAAGATTTCCAAAAGGCAGAGAGATCAGGGGTTGTAATAGTACAACCATGCATTCAGAACAACATAGAATAAAGAACTGTATCTACACAGAATTGTGCATATATGCTGCAATTTTTTTATTACCTGTAGCTAGTGCAGTTCTGTTCACATCATTTGTACATCCTTCTTAACAGTAAAATCATGACTGTGCAAGGAGAAGCATGTTGACGCATGGGGAAAAATATTTCTCTGCTTGTACTGTATTTGTCAAGTGACCAGCCCTTGTCAAATCACTTGATACTCATAATAAATAGTAAAAATTACTAGAATTTTTTATCTTTCTAAAAAACGAGGACAAGTTTAAACTTACACTAATTCTGCACACTGATGTTTTAAATAGTGCACCTGGCAGTTAAATGGGTTGGTTTAGTCTGACAAGGTGTGTGTAAACAGTACAGAGAGCACTAGGTATGACATATCGAAGAATAGAAAGCAAGGCCTTTACTATCCAAAATGCAGACTTAAAAGCATGTCAGGATTATAACTTTAAAAAGGTTGAAAGTTCTGTTTTCCTATGTGAGATCACATTTTATGCAAAGTTAACCACTTCTTAATTTCCAAGACTTTTTAAACCATTTTTTCAGTGGTTTTATTTGCATTCCTGTAAAGAGAATAAAATAATTTTGAGCTCTTTCTTTGAGCAGCAGGCCAAATTCATTCTAAAAGCCAGTGGCACTTACCAGACAGATTAATCAGAGATGTACTTGGGCTTGTCTTATGTGGCAGGGAAGAAAATTAAAAGCTTTGGAGGTGACAAAGAAGCCCTTATTTCAGTAAAAGGTTTTTTTCTTTCTTTAGAATGTAAAAGTTTGTGAATAGACATTAAAATAACCAAACTTCATATACACATAACACCAGCAGATTATGCAGACATACAGACATATTTCAATATCATTTTCAGTAAGTATTTTAAGTCTCAGAATCACAGAATCATCAAAGTCGAAGAGACATTCAAGATAATCAAGTTCAACTCTCATTGCAGCATCTTCATAATCACCCCTAAAATACATCTCAAAGTGCCATATCCAGAAACCTCCTGAAGACCTACAGAGACGGTGACTTCACCACTTGCCTGGGCAATTTATTCCAATGCTCAGCATCTCTTTCAGCAAAGTTCTTTTTCCAGTATCTAATCTTACCATTCCATGGTGAAATATAGGGGCATTAACTCTCATCCTTTCATTTGAGACACATGAGAAGAGCCCAACCCCCAGCTTTATACGTCCTCCTTTCAGGCAGTTGTAGAGAGCAATGAGGCTCCCACTGGTCCTCTTTTTCTCCAGGCTAAATGTGCCCAACTCCCTCAGCAGATCCTCACAAGGCTCGTTTCCAGACAACAGCTCCATGCCTTTCTCTGGACTTCCTCCAGCACTTCAATGTCCTTTGGAAGTGAGGGGCCCAGAACTGAAGACAGGACTTGAGCTGTGGCCTCACCAGTGCCAAGTCAGGGGGGTCAATCACCACCCTGGACCTGCTGGCGCCACACTATTCTTGATACAGGCCAGGATGCCACTGGCCTTCTTGCCACCTGGGCACAAGGCTTGATCATATGCTGCCAACCAGCACCCCCCCAGGTCTTTTTCTGATGACAAGCTCTCAAGCCACTCTTCCCCCCCAGAACTGTTGTGATCAAAGTGTAGCACCTGGCACTTGGCCTAGCTGAACCTCATGAACCTCGTAGTCTTGACCCATCAATCCATCCTGTCCAGCTCCCTCTGCAGAGCCTTCCTGCCCTCAGCAGATCAACACTACCCAAATTAGTCTGAGAACCTGCTGAGGCTCAATCCCCTTATACAGGTTAGCCATGAAGATTTTAAACGGTACTGGAGCAATACTGGGCCCTGTGGAAGCTCACTAGCAACTGGCCTCTGATGGCTTTAGCTGCATTCACCACTGCTCTCTGGGCCTGGCCATCCAGTCAGCTTTTTAACCCATGACAGAGTGCATCCGTCCCCACCACGGACAGCTATGTTCACCGAGAGGATGCTGTTGAAAGTGGTATCAGGCACATCACTAGGTAAAGTCTAGGTAGACCAGGATATGTTTGGGAAGGCGCATTAAGATATGTGTAGGTAGACACTCTCATAGTCTTTCCATCATCCTCTGAGTTTGTCACTGTCTTAGAAGGAGGTCAGGTTGGTCAAGCAGGACCTGTTTTCCATAAATCCATGCTGGCTGTGCCTGAACCCCTGGTTTGTCCTGTACGTGCTGCATGATGCCACTCAGGATGAACTGCTCAGTGACCTTCCCCAGCACTGACATCAGTCTGACAGGCTTGGGGCTCCCTGGATTCTCCTTCCAACCCTTCTTGTAACTGGGCATTACACTGGTTTATTTCCAGCCAACTGGGACTTCTCTGACTAACCAGAACTGCTGGTAAACGACTGAACATAATGTTAAAGTAGGGGAACAAATTCACTGCTTTTTTACGTGACTATGCTTTTTTCAATGGACTCAGTAGGAGATTATTACAGCTATTAAGTTCTCCTTTGTGACTCTGTGTCAATAAAAGAGGGGTTGCAAGCATTGTTTATAAATAAATGAGAATTTTAAATATACATAATTAATAAAATATGTGTTTATGTACGGATTATCCTCGGAAAACCTTTAGTGGCAGAATTTACAATACCCAGCTAATGAAATCTACTTTCTTTGCCTGCTTCTCCTTACTGCTTTATAATTAATGAGTCAAATCTTCCCATATTATGCAGTATGAGCTATTATTAGTCTTTAGGCTGGGAGAGATTTGTGATATTTTGTTTTCTTTGAAGATCATTTTCTAACGGGCAACCTAAATTTGAAGAAGGCAGAAATGTTAACGCATTATATCTGAAGAAAATCAGATGTTCCTTGCTCTATCAGAGGAGGCATATGCAAGAGTATGAGTAGAAATATTCAGAAATGTTTGATTCCACATTGAAACTCTCTGGCCTGAAAAGCACTGAAAGCAGAAGAGAAAATTGTTATAAACTAATGTGAAAGCAGACTGAGGAACAGAGCTTTATATCCTTGTCTTTATTGTGACAAGGACTCTAAATTTTGACAGGTCCCATCAGTAGCTGTTGGAACTAATACTGTTTCCACAAGCTGAGAAGATGAAAAAAATTATTGCCTTTGAAAAAACAACAAAAAAAATTGAAAAGAACAGAACATTTATTTAGCATGATCTTTTAAAATCTTTCATTAAAGATGTTATCAATTTTGTAAGAAAATCTGAATACTGAACTTAGTACAATGTTGTACTAACATTAATATAATAAATGATGAGATATTGACTCATCAAAATTCATGATCTTTGGTCGCTGACACTTATGCACTCACTAACCCACATTTCAAATTGTGTCATTTGACTGTTTACTCCCAGATAACTTTTAAATTGAGAAAGACTGGTATCTGACTTTTTTTTCCTGTTGAAACTACTGTGATTCATGTGGCATGCAATAAAAGGTCACCCTCAGTAGCTGTTAAGAATGAGATATTGTACCATGCTAAATCATTTTATTCACAATTTCAGAAGTTCCCATTATGAGCTACTTCCGTCTTGTATGTTAGTGAGTAGGCATCTCATGATTCAGTCTTTTCTATGTTTTAACCAGAAGAAAAATTGCTATTGGGATCCTAAGCTTCAGGGTCAATATTGTTGTGGTGTGGTGATAATATACTTTGGGAAGCACCAAAATACAGAAAAAAAACCCAAAAAACCAGACAGTACTTACAGTACTTCTCACTTATTAATTGCTTACTTGACAGAAACAGGCTTACAAAAACATTAAATCCATAGGGTAGTCTTGTTCAGTGTTTACAAAAGGACCAGCTAATCCTTCCTGCAGTTTTGTGGATTTCTTTTGATGAATATGTAGGAATAAAAATGCTGCACAAGGGCATTATTTTTATTAGCATTTTTGGTCATGCTGTGTATGCAAAACAGTATTTTCTATTCATTTTATGTTGCCAAAGTTCAATCCTAACTGGTTTGTGCCTTTATTATGTATGTACTAATTGACAATGCAGAGTCAGGGATCAGCAGAAAGAATTTTAGATTAATTAAAAAAGACTCCATGGGAATATTCACTTAATGATGGTAAAATTCATTTTCAACTATATTCAATGTTATCTTCAAAATTAAAAAGTAATAAATTTGGAGAGGAAGTAATTCTTATAATTTGTTGGTCTGTTAAACTGATAATACATTGTGAATCTGACTTGTAAGCAGCTTATTTTATGGTGCAGTGAACTGATGATTCTAGAATGTTTAAAGCTGACCCAGAATTAATCATGTTGAAACAACTGCAGGGTTACAAACCTGACATTGCTATTAAAATGAAGTATTTTTCTTTACTTGCATGTTTGCTACCATTGGCAAGAGGTCATACCTGCCTTTTGCTTCTGAATGGTTGAATAAGGTTTTGGTTGGTCTCCTGTAATCTGCCTTTAAAGCCCAATTCTGCCCTTCTGTTGAAAAGAATGAAGGGAAAGCTGAAATTTTATATATTCTGACCAATCCTGTAAAGAGATGCATTTTTCTTTGTCCCCTTATGCTGAATGTGTGAAGTGTTGACTCTTCTCTTGTCTGGATTTATGTTTAGTTCATGCATCTGCAAAGGATGGACCAGAACCTAACTCTTGTGTTCAACTTCGAAAACTTGTCATGAAATGTGCACTCCGGTGGAAGTAAACTATGGGGAAATAGGGCATTTGCATCTTGGATGAGATTTGTGAAAAATGAATCCACATTGTGGAAATGTGTTGTCAAAGATTCTAAGAGTGTTTTGCAAATGTGTTAGATTTTCAGGCTTTGCATGAGGAACCGTGTGGAAGATGAAGGGGGTATCAGATTCTTCTTTCCTACCACCTGCAATGTTTCTTTCAGGACTTGCTTGTCTGAAATGTTGTGATGATTAAGTTTAGCAGATTGAGGGTCTTTCTCCAGTCCAGCAGATTTGCATTTACTTAGTTTTTTTCTTTGGTTTATTTCTATAACTGTTGCTCCATAATGTAAGAGTAAGTGAAGTTATCTAATCCCTTCCACCTTTAAATGAACTACCAGAATTTCTCTCCATCATCTGTCACATCCATTGAAAAATAAAAAATAATAAAAAAGAGGAAAACAAGAAGAAAAAAAGGATAAAAGAAGGCCTTTATCCTTAATATTTTTAATATCCTTAATATATTTATTTTAATATTTTTCTTCACTCTCTAGAAATTCTGTCAGTATACCTGTAAATTTTGGTCCTCAAACACCTATGAGTGCAAGGATGTGCAAGGAATATTTGGGTGCTGCTGTCCTGTCCAAAGCTGGTGTTGCGCAATTCAGTATGTACAAATAGAAGTCCAAAAAAGACAAGCCAGTTGGGCAATTTGCTCAGACCTTTGTATTACTGTAATAAGAAAAGGCACAACCATTCATTCTTCAAGAAGGAAATATAACCCCTGTACTTCTTTGGCTGATATAAAATAGTAAATTGCTACTGCTTCAGGGCTTCAGATTTGTTTCCAGATTTTTGTGGCACCAAAACAGTCCTTGACACTAATACATCTATAGAAATGGAAAGTCACAATTTTCAAAACCTGGTGGGAATGTTAAAATAGCCTGCACTATTATTTTTCAAAGGTATTTTAAATCAAGTATCTAACTTACAGACAAAAAGGAAGCTCATACTATTGAAAATTATTTTATCACTTGACATTTAACTGTGTTCTTCTCAGGAAAATTTTATACCACAAAGCTGTAAATATTTGGTCATAATGAAAATGGGATTGACTTTGCCATTGCCTGTACTTTTCTGCTGGATTTCATGAAATTACGCTGAACCTGAAAGGAGGTAATCCCCAGGTGGGGATCGGTCTGTTCTCCCAAGGAGCAAATGACAAGACAAGAGGAAATGGCTCCGAGTTGGGCAGGGGACGTTTAGATTGGATAATTGGAAAACATTTTTTACGGAAAGGGTTGTGTAGCATTGGAACAGTGTCTTGGTTTAAGAGGCTGGGAAACAAGCTACCTCCCCTTTCTTTTTAACCACTTCCTTTTCACCAATAAGGATAGGAATCAGAGAAGATGTAAGTGAAAAGATAACAGTTTTCTAAAGACCAAACCAACAAAAACCAAGATAGCAGTAAGAAGCACTAGATACAAAGATTCTGAATCCCTTGGACTCCCTTGGAACAAAGAAGACAATGTGCTTTTGGCCACTAAGCTCAATCTTCCCCCCAGAACAAAAAAATGGGATGATAGGAGCTTATAAAACCCTGGACAACTGCTGTCAAAAATGGTGCCGGTAAATTTTCTCCCAAACAGTATTGTGGAATGCAGTTTCTTGGAGACCCTGTGTAGCGGCCCACATGGTGATGGACCTTGAGGAAGTTGAGAGCGATGAAAGTCCGGAGGATGATTGGGAAGAAGAGGTCCCAGAAGACGATTGGGAAGAATATTACCCTTTGGTCAGGGTGACTAAGTAAATTCCTCCCAACATCCTCCGAGGCAACTAATCTGAATATTCCTAACCAAGTGACATCATTGGGCAGTTACACTCTCCTCCCTATCAGTACATATATGGCAACAGTTCTAGAAAGTTCTTCATTGTTTGCTATTAAGTTAACATTGATTGGATAGATTTTGGTGCAAGGCGTGGCCTTGAATTATGTTCATTGGTTGATACCCTTATCAGTCATTTCTGTTGTAAACCTTATTGGATATGAACCTTATACCACTCCTACCCACCATTCCTTATAATCCCTTGTAACCCTTGCCTCGAGGCTCTCGACCTCGACCTCTCAATCCCTTTACACATATACCTAGACCTTCCATTAAACCCTTTGAGAGCTTGGTTGAGAGACTGTGTCTCTTTACTCCCTACTTGCGCGATTCATGGGCAAGTCTTTCTACTCCTGGATTCGAGAAGAGAAGTATCAACTCCTTGAAAGAGCCAAAGGCAATGCTTCAACCCTGCCCCAGACAACTCTCTGGATAGCCAGTGAGAAACAAGGAAGAAGCTCTACTTGGTTGCTCCCTGGCGTGTAGAGGGAGCCCAGCGCACTCTGTCTCTGCAATCCCACAGCAAGACACCTCAGTTCTGCTTCCAGCCCTACGTCTGGAAGGGACAGCAATAATCAGTTTGGTGTAGAAAATATATGCAATACAATACACATTTTTGGGGGGCTTACCCAGGTCAAACAGGATGCATAGGAAGGTGGTGGTGTCATCATCCTAGGAAGTGTTGAAAAATTTGTGGATATGGCACTCAAGGACATGGTTTAACGGTGACCATGGTTGTGGTGCATAGATCAGCAGATAGACCTGATCATCTTAGAGTTCTATTCCAATCTCGATAATTCTGTTTAGTCTGTGATTAATTTCGGTTTTTACATCTAGAATAGTCAGTTCAGCTTTCTGCAAAGTCTTACTCATAATTTTCTGAGGTAACGATTAAATGCTAAGCTCATCAGCTCCTACCATAACTATCTTGTGCACTCTATTTAGAATTCAGAGAAAATGAAATAGTGATCATGAGAATAATGCAGAATATGTTGATAGCACCTGATAGCACTGAATTATGAACTGGACTCATAGATTAAAAATACCGTAAAATATAAAGAATATAAATATAAATAACATTAAATGAAATGTAATTGTAAATATGGATGAAAATATAAATTATAAATATAAAGTATAGCTTAGATTTGGTGCCCACAATAAACTGCTAAGCATGGTTTTGCAATGCAGAAACATGGAAGAAGCCACAAACATCCAGGCAGACCAATTCACATGTACAATCCTACACAGCTCTGCCATCTTTCTACTTTTCACACCCAAGAATTTGGAAGACTGATAGAAATGAAAGCAAACACAGCAGCAAAACAAACACAGAGGCTTTAATACTTGTTCTGATTACAGGACAAAAGAGAAAGGTTGGAACATTTACCAGATACTGTGACAAGCAGAGGAGTATAAAGCAAAAATTTTGCAAAAAAGCTTTTTGAAAAAAACCAAAACCAAAACCAAACAAACAAACAAACTGGTTGTGACCTAAAACTAAAATCTTATTTACTTCAGATGAGGAGGACTCCATACAGATCCAGAATTTCTGTTTTAAGATTTGTTCTAAAAATATCAATCAAAAGGAAGAAAAATCTGCCAAATTATTTCTTAAAAATTAGCCTGCAGTTGACATGATGAATGAAAGGCCATTTAAACTGAAACTTGATAACCTTAATAAATCATCCTATATAACCTACAATGTTAAAACTTCTTACTCAGTCTACTGTCAGCCTAATATTAGGTATGGAAGATGACACTGTGAACGTACATGTACAGATGCAGTTTGCAGGTCTAAGTTAAAAAATATAAGTATGATTTATTTCACTCTGATAAAAACACTAGAACTACAAGTGCTTTAATTTTACTCTGATGTTAAACACTGACATTTAAAGGGCACTTAAAACTCTAAAAGGACTTTGACATAGAGCTTGCATAGTGGTCTGTAAGGTATGGGTTGAGTCACAAATAGTCTATAACCCTGCCCTCTGCATTTCAGAGATTCTCAGTCAATGCAGACCTAATACCAATCAGATTGTTTGGTTAGTGTCTTTAAAGAATCTTCATCTTTAAAGAATCTTCTTCATGATGTTCTGCTAGTTTTTTGTGCTTTGCCATAAGGTTCTATACTGTCATAACAAGTGGGTGCTTTTGGTACCTTCTCTTCTTCCACTGCAGGCAGCTCAAAAAAACATAAAAGAAGTATCCTAGCTGCCGCACTATCTGGGCATATTTCACAGTGACAGAGGCAGGGGCCATGGACAAGGAGTCGAAAGCATTTGATTTTGCCTACAGAAAACATGAATTTCAGAAGACGTGTGCACAGTGCAGTGGGCTTTGTGAGCAGTTAACTCTGTAACTGGAAAACGAGGTCAGGAGAACAATTGGCTCTGCTAAGGAGTTGGAAATATTATTCTAGGCAGATTTGTGCATTAGTATTGCATTCATTATGACCTTGTGTTTGACTGTAAAAAAATAAGAGCTTTTTCTCAGCAAAGCACTGTATAGCCCTGTGTAAACATACTTATTTTTCCTTTCTACAGAAAACAGTGTGACACCTCTTTTCTACAATATTCTTAGAACATTGAAAGCTCTTCTCATTACTAAGAATAGCATGAACTGCTATATTGATATTAGGTAGAGGTAATAATAACACCTATACAACTATACAGTAGCTATAAGTGATCCACTAGTGCTACAACAGTAAAAACTTTTGTACAAGCATCTACAAATATCTACTAGACACCAACTTAGTCTGGCTTAATTTGATATTAACCAAAACCTGCTATTGTTACTGTATGACAAACCTGATTTATATAAAACAAATTACTATTGACAATTGGTTTTCATATCAAAAAGAAAAAGCCAATACCTGTATATTTCTATGTATTTGTCCCCCACTGGCTAGGGACTCACGTCTCCAGCCCATTCAAACCTGGCACTGTCTCCAGTTTTTTTCTACACAACCAATTTGCTTGTTTATCATGTTGACTGTAGAAAAAAAGTGTAGCCCTGGCCAAACTACAGCCCATAGTGTGTGAGATCCATAGGACTGATCATTTCACTCTCTACAATTACCTGAAAGGAGGTTCTAGCCAGGTGGGAGTTGGTCTCTTCTCTCAGGTAACGAGTGGCAGACAAGAAGACAGTCTTAATCTTCCCCAGAGAAGGTTTAAACTGGAGATTAGGAGGAATTTCTTCATCGTAAGGGTGATTAGATATTGGAATGGGCTGCCCAGGGGCGTGATGGAGTCACTGTCCCTGGAGGTGTTTGAGGAAAGACTGAACATGGCACTCAGGGCCATGGTCTGGTTGACATGGTGGTGTTCGGTTGCAGGTTGGGCTTGATGATCCCAGAGGTTTCTTCCAACCTCACTGACTCTGTAATATAAAGATATATATTTATAACACATATTCTTTTCTTCCCCAAAAACAAGCATACCACTTTAAAGTGTAGTGTTTCTAATATAGTTTCTCCACAAACTTATGAGGTAGTTCTGCTATGCAGAAATATTTTAAAAATTTTTGAAAATCAGTGCTCCATTGTAATCAGTTAAGCTACAAAACATGGTTCTTCAAAATTTTTATCTCTAATTACTCAAGTAGAAAAATATTTTTAAACAGAAGAGTAGGCCAGCAATGACAATCTCAAACAGTTACATCAGCATAGTTTTGCTGTGTGAGAATTTAAACAAAGTTTAAAAAATTGAAGAATATTGACTTAGCTACAATTCTTGATTGGTATGCATAGAAAAGTCACTGAATGTTTAATCATTGGAATCTAAAACAAAGGCAGTTGGAATTTGTGTGGGACAGAACCTACCACATGTAATTTTTTCCCCTCTATTCCAGTCTGGTTGCAAAAAAACCAAAATAGTTCAAGGTCTAAAGATCAGAATTTTGGAAAATTTTGAAAGTCCTCTTGTTATCCTTATACAGCCTCCCACTAACAACCAGAAGCAGTAAATATGGCAAAAACAAGGGTTATTAAGCTGGGGCTGCCAAAGCAATTCTTTAAAAACTTCAAGCAATTTTCATAAACTACAAGGTTTCTAATCAAGAATTCACAGATTATGAAGAAATTAATTCCATTGGGTCTGTTTAACTTCTAATCTCCTTCTATCTAGTATTTTATTCTGCAGTTGCATTCTTGTGCATATAATTTTTCTGTAACAGATCTGAAGGAATATTAGAAGAAAACAAAAAGGAATAAACTCTTCATGAAATCTCTATAGAATGATTGTGGCTTTTTGGGGACATTAATTTTTTCGAAGTTTCTTTTTTTTTTAAGTTGGATAAATGGCATTCTCAGTCGAAGGCTCATAACAAAATGAGGGGAAAAAAAACCCCATTGAGAAAGATTCACAGCCAAATCACTCTGATAAGGAAAAGTGCTGTCAGCCATGACACTCTTACAATCCAGAGGATTTTCCAAATGAACTTCAACATCAAATTTGTAGTTGTATTTCCTTATGAACTGGCTAAAACAGTTATACTTTCATATATAATCCACAAGTTTGCCAAACATGTTCTCTCTTTTCAGCATATATCCTCTGTGGGGGAACAAAACATCCAGAAAGTAAAGTGTGTTGCAGAAACAGTAGGATACTTTGTTATTCTTGTTGGTATGAAAACGAAACAAAAAGAAAGATATTTCTATGCAGAATTTATTACGTGCAGTTATCATATTTTTAAAACTCCTTTAGTAAACATTTCAGAGATATGTATTTGACAAATCACTTTTAATCTTTTCAGACAATTTAATGGCAACTTGAAGGCTGACCTAATCTTCCCTTACAATGGTTGTCTGGGCAACAGCTTTTTATGCTTCTTGGCAACAGATCCTTTCTGAATAGTGTACTAATGTGAAAGACTGTAGGAGAATAAACTAATTAATATAATAAAATATTGATTATATTCAAGATGAATTTTTCTCTCTTTTCCTGTTGTGGATTTTTTGCTTGTTTCTTGCTTTGGTTTTTCTGTTTCTTTTCCATCAAGGAGCATAAACAATGCCTTTTAAAAATTCTGTAGGAAAATCCACAATATTTAACTTTCTTTTCAGATACCTAAAGGTCCTGGAGATCTAAGTTCTGCTAGCAAAGTTAACTAAGCACCTGCATGTCATCTTGGAGACTGCATGATGATATCACACTTAATTACACAAGATCAAATAGTTTTGATAAAGTAATCATTGTTTTCTATGTTTTTCTACAGGTAAATAATGCAGTATATTCTCTAGATTGTATTATTCACTTACAAAACTGGAGTGTTGTACACCTATTTTTCCCACAGCACCATAGTTAAGATATCTGACTAAGACAAAGTGGGCCTTGTGTCTGCTGAAGAACATTGAATCCACTTCTTTCACTTCTAAGAGACTGTGTTTCTTAACCCTTCCTTCCATTTTGTACAGAATACCTGTGCATTTAGGGGCTGCTACAGGGATGTAGTGGCGTTTTTTATCACTGTTGTCTGACTGTAGACTTTTTAGTTATTCTTTTGCCATCTCTTTCTTTGATCTGACTAATTTTTCATTATTCACGTTGATTACTCTGTATTATTTCTTGAAGCACATGAAGCTTTTAAAGCCTAGGAACTTTAATTAACGGAGGAGCTACAACTGGAAATTTAAGTCTTTCTCCTAGAATACTATATAGTAATTAGAGTCTAGGCAAGTCACCTGGAGCGTCAGCCCTTCATGTGTGGGAAGGTGTTAAAAAATTAAGTGAAAAAAACATAGAATAATAGAGCACAGTCTAAGTTTATCATATCCCATTAAACTGATATCTCACTTACTTATTCTGAATACAAACCTCAAGAGGCATGAGGACCCCGTATCAATTAAGCAATAAATGAAACCAAAGAGAGGTACCTGAATTGGAAGATGTTTTTTCAAATGGTTATGTGTTTGATGTATAATTGAAATATAAATATATTCTGAATTATATTCTGTCACGACATAGCTTACAGGGATATTCAAAACAGCAGGTTAAAATAAAACTTTTTAAAAACCAACCAAACAAAACAAACCAAAATAACAAAACAAAACAAAAAAACAAACAAACAGAAAAACCAAAACCAAAACCAAACAAAGAATACAAACCCACAAAATAATAACACAGGACAGTACAAAACTAGGAATGTAAAATGAAAAACTATGACTGTATGAAAGTCATGGAAATTATAATATGGATGTCTGTGGATATACCTCCAAAGTTTAATGTTTCAAAACCAATGAATGTATTTTAAAGCAGTAAACTTAAAGAGTACTTAAGGTAACAGAAAATGGCAGTCTTGCTGTTAATGAAATATCTGAGTGATTTTACTGCCATGCTTCTTCTTCTAGTCTTCTTCTGTGACTTCTTTGGCTCATGGCTCTGGCAGGTACGTGAGGAAGGAGACTCAACCACTTACAGAGATCAACCAAGAGAATGCTGCCACCCTCGTCTCTGTAACCTAGAATCAAGGTGAATTTATTTCTCCTTATTAATGGTTGCAGGAGATTGAATGTGCCTGCTATAAATTATTTCTATCCTTAGTGATTTCTCCTTTGGGTAGGGTGGGTTCTATAATTTCATTTATGCACTGTAGGTGTGCAGGGTGCAGTAACCCAGAGCAATTCCACACTACCGTGGACCTGGTGCACAGGTACAGGAAGCAGGTAGGCTCCAATGCCACTACTTTCTTTCACCTGGGAGTCACAACTACAGGGAGTACCTTCCAGCTGTAACTCTCTGTTGTCATGTAGAATTAGATTGTCATTCACATGCTTGACCACCATGGGACTAATTATAAATGAGATGACTCATCTTGATCATCTTCTGTGTAATAAGGATAAAAATAGGGCCACTGGTATTACAGTGATAACAAGCTGATGCAACAACAGCTCTCTGAAATTATTGCATCTGCTAAAATAGCTAAACCCCACCATTTTCTAAGAGGAAGCAAAAATGTCATCTTAAAAAAAGGCATGAAAATGTTTTTTTTTAACTCATGAATTACAATAGTTTCCCAATGGAAATAAAGGAGAAGGCATTTGAGTTCAAAGACAGACCACTCAGCTGTGTAGCCTAAAAGGGGAAATTAAACAGTAGGTGGGTGTTGAGGCACAAGGGTTATGCATGTCAAGTCATGTTTTGTACACCTTAAATTATAAGCAGGTGTTATTACTAGGTACCTATTTTAGCAAGTGTTAATAATAGAAAAGAATGTACATTTTGCAGTGTATTTTTGAAGTGAACTAGTTGGTGTTTGGCCACAAAAATCTGTTTCCCCTAAAATTACAGAGAAAAAGAATTTTCTTTTAAGCTTTAAATGGTTTAATAATACAAGAGCAGCCCTTAGCTGCTAAAACCTAGGGATGTGGAAACAGGCAGAGTTTTGACTTCATTACCTAACAGGAGAGAATCAGATACATTTTAAAAATGTCTGGAGGGTGAAGAGCTGCTTGCCAGATGCATACGATGTATTCCAAATGCTGCATGATCCGCTAAATGAATGTGACAAATTTAGGGTCTCCATTTCTGTTTTTTTATCTGAGGAATTTCCACAGTAGCCAATTCATTGTGCCTGTAGCCCCTGAATGCCTATATGACCAGAGATAGTTATTTTCAGATTAAAGGATTCTCAGCCTGAGCTGCTGGGGCTTGAAGGAAAATTCTTCCATCTGACTGCTAATGCTGTGAAAATGGGAACTAAATGGGTTGTGGATGCCTACATTTCCTAGATGAAATCTGTTTCTGACTAGAAATTAGATGTGGAAAAAATATTTTCTATATTGTGATTAAAAAAGAAACAAGGGGAGAAAAGCCTATCAATAAGTGATACAAAGTTCACATTTTATAAATCAGAAATGGCAATTTGTGAAAAGCAATTCAGTCAGCTGCCTCCTCATGCTCATTTCCATCAATTAGAAAATGTAGCTCAGATAGTTCATATTAACTGTTGATTTAATTCTCAGCACGGAAGACACATCTGTTCTGAACAATTCAAATAGATTGCTTCTGTAGATAGTGTAAAGAAAAAAGCACCTTCACAAGTAGGTTCATGCTATCCATTCTGTTTCTGTTTGGATAGGATGATTTGTATCTCTCCTTCCCTCATTTTCTCTCCTTTTACTCTCTCAATCCTCCCATTGGCTCTGTTAACTTTATAATGATACAGGCGGCTAGTTTGAAAGATTTCTGTCTTTCTATGGATGAAGTAAAATACAAAAACTCCTTTTGAGTTTAGCCAAAGTTGTCTGCTTGCTGGCTTGCTAGCTGTTATTCATGTATGAAGAGCAGTCTAGATACTCTGTCTTGATTTCTAGTACAAATGTTTATAGAACTTTGAAATAGCCACTTTGAGACTATCTAAACATGTAAGTAAAAAGAGGCAGGTGCTTGAAAGTCAGATGTCACTAAGGTGTCCTCTAAAATTAGCCTCTGTTTCAGAAAAGAAAAGATGGTAAAGAACTAGTCCAAAGATAAGCTTTAAATGGATAGCAACAAAATACAAATAGTCCTATATTTTGTGAAAAACACATTGTGTTCTTGAAATTGCATTTAGATGGCAAAATGTAGCTTGAAACAACATTTTATGGCCATACTGTAAATCATTAGAAGAGGAAAGGTCTCTTCTAAGGAGAAAAAGAACTCTCACATAACAATGACAGAAATAGAATTGGCAGTTATTTTCTGTAGTTCTAGTGAGGATCTGGAACTCATATGTTTATTGTTGAAAATTGCCAAGATCTAAGACTAGAATGTAGGAGGAGTTTGAATTATATCAGGGAAAAATAGAACACATGTTCAAGAAACATAATCAAGCAACAGCAATGAGGAATTCTACATAATTTGCAAATGTTTTATTTCCACTTGTACAACAGTTCATTGTTCTAACACAGTCTAACTACAAACATTGAACTCTAAATTGTAAACATTCAATGCCAGATGTACTCAAGTATTACCCATCCTCATCAATACTTTTAGAAGGTATCAGTAGCAGATGCTATGAATAAACTGAATTATTTTCATTTTGTGGTAAACATTAGGAATTTTGAATATAGAAGATAGCATTTTATAAGATTGTCTTGTATAGTATAGAAAAATATGGCATAAAACCAAGGAATATTTCAATGCAAAGATTATCTTCTTAGACAAAAACCCCCCTAAGGGATAGATTATATGAGCAAGAATTATCCTCTTCATTAAGACTGCTCTACATTACTCTGCCACATCATTGGGATGACCATTTGGAAGTTGTAGGCAGCTGTAAACTAAAAACAATCTCACCAAATAATTTAACATGCAATGGAGATGATCCTAAAACTCATCTCAATTTATATGCGGAAAGAAACCCCACACCTGAAGACTGCCTTTGCGTGTTCTCAGCTGTTTTCTTGCCAGTGTTATTAATATAGCAGACAGGTCAAAAAGAAACAGTTACAATCTGGATTATAATCTGTTCTGAAGTTCGAACCTAGTGTTTCTCTTTGGTCTCATCTTGGAATTATACTCATAGAATCAGAAAGAAGAAAGAGTTCGGTGAAGGAAATTAATTAGGCAAGCAAGGAATCCAAAATAAAGTACAGCATTCTATGCTGATGATATATTTTGAGGCAATTTCTGAAAATCTTTTGTTTGCTCCTCTCGATAACTTCCTAAGAAATGTAGCAAATCAACAGATTGTATTACAAGCTAGGGGAAAAAACACTAAACGTACAGTTGATTGTGTTTCTGCCATGAGATAAGAAGGCATCTGATCCTGTGAACTAATAACACTGTGTACAAAAATAGAAAACATCAATGTTGAAATTTCACAAATTTTTTTGGGTGATCACAGCTGTGATAATAACAAAGAAAAAGATGAAGACAGATAAAGCCAAGCACATAATTCCTAATGTTAATTCACATAATTCCGTATTTAATTCACGTGTGCTTAAGGAGGCCCTCACCCTTTCTCCTCATTCTTACATGCAACTTTTTGCCAGCAAGTAATTTCATTGATTTCAACAAAAGAAATCTGTAGTTTTAAAAATGATAACTGAGTTGGATTCATGCAAGTCAGGAATAAAATGGATGTGGTGCTTCATGTAATGTCACCTGTGTATTTTAGGGGAGAAAAAAGAAAACACTTCTGATATGAAAAGAGCTTTTTTGAACACTTCTGTATTGGTTTTCCTAATATTCGGGGAATTTTTCCTAATTTGTGGGGAAAGAGCTGACTTATTCCTAACTAGAAATGTATATACCATGATTCACAGAATCACAGAATCACAGAATGAACTGAGTTGGACGGGACCCACAAGGATCACCAAGTCCAACTCCTGGCCCTGCACAGGACACCCCAAGAGTCACACCATGTGTCTGAGAGCATTGTCCAAATGCTCCTTGAGCTCTGTCAGGCTGGTGCTGTGACCACTTCGCTGGAGAGCCTGTTCTAGTGCCCAACCACCATCTGGGTGAAAAACCTTGTCCTGATATCCAACCTAAACCTCCCCTGACACAACTTCAGGCCATTCCCTCGGGTCCTGTCACTATCACCACAGAGAAGAGATCAGTCTCTGCCCTTCCTCATCCCCTCACAAGGAAGCTGTAAACTGCAGTGAGGTCTCCCCTCAGTCTCCTCTTCTCCAGGCTGAACAGACCAAGTGACCTCAGCCATTCCTCACACAGCTTCCCCTCAAGGCCCTTCACCATCCTCATGCCCTCCTTTGGACACTCTCTAACAGCTCAATGTCTTTTCTGTGTTGTGGCACCCAAAACTGCCCCCAGCACTGGAGGTGAGGCTGCCCCAGTGCAGAGCAGAGCAGGGCAATCCCCTCCCTTGCCCAGCTGGCCATGCTGTGCCTGATGCACCCCAGGACACAGTTGGCCCTCCTGGCTGCCAGGGCACTGCTGGCTCATATTCATCATCAACCAGATTAAGTTCAGATCAAAGGGTTTGTTATAACTTTTCAGTCCCCAAAATCACAGGGGAAAAAAAATATTAAAAAATCAACATCACTACAATAGTGGTGAAAAACAGAATAATGTGCTTTTTACAACCCTGAACATCTGGAATTCATGTGTTTACTCCTAGGCCAGTCGGAGAGCATGCACATTATTGTATCCAGTTGTTGGCTTTTTTTTTCCCTCATGAAACTGGTTACTCCTCATACAAAAGAAAAAAACCCAAACAAAATTAAGCAAAGCAAAACAAAAAAACCTTATTAAGTCCAAATTACATAATTAAAATAGAACCTCATCTTTGGAAAAGGACAATCCTGATTTAAAGATGTCGAGTACTTCAGAGTTTGCTTCTTTGTTGCTTTCTGCCTTTTTCATTTCACCTCATCCCACTGAGGCTGTTAAAGAGACCCAGATCAGAATTTATATCCTTGGAGACACACTCATCACAGAGGAGGACTGTAAAACTGTAATCATATATGAAGACACAATGCATACCATTGGGTGTAAGCTGCAGTTCTGCAGACTTTGTTTCCATTGCTAAGACTTCCAAGGGTAAGACAGAACCTTTCACAGCTATTTCAACTCTTAGCTGAGAGCTATGTTCCTGTTCCTGCTACTCCTAAAAATAATTACTCTAATTTGTTCATTGTCCCAAAATAAGTGCTCCACAGAAACAGGAGGATGAAAACTGTTCATGTAAGCAGAATATACAACTAAAGAAGCATGTTAATGTTACACAGAAGGCGAAACATTCACATAATTTCCAGAAACTGAAAATGCTATTCAATTTTAGTTATAGCCTCAAGAAAATCAACTTCAAGGAGAAACAAAATAGTATACTATTAGTTTTGTTATAATTAAATGCTATTTCTAATGATACCTCCCGTAGTTGGGGGCACACATCTACCAGTGTAAGTATTTTTTGAAAATAGTAAGGAATATATGAAACATAAAGTATGTTTAGCAAAATTGTTATAGAAAATGAGATTGTTTCTTTTATTTGCTTAGAGTCTTCTATAGAATAATTTATGTAGAATTTATGGTGTTAGTAGTCTTCATTCACTTTCTCTGCTGTGATTCCAAAGAGTAGAATTATCTCTGATTAAGAGTTGTATAAAAGCTAGCTGTTAGAGGCTGTGCTATTCCCAGTGCTGCAAATGCAAGTCACTGGAGTTGAAACCAAGCCTGAGTGAAGGAAACACTGCAGTCGATGCAGTGAAGGATGTCAAAGGAAATACGATCACTCTGAGTAGATTTTGTATTGTCCTGTTGATCCCAGAGCCAATAACACTGTGTACTAACCTCTGCACAGCCTAGTGGAACCTGCTTGAGACTATTGGGACTGAATCAGATTTCTGTGGTATGAATTATTTTTAACAATCGAATGTGGTCTTATGGCAGGGACCCACCTGTAGTGGGTTGATGCTGACTGGATGCCAGGAACCCACCAAAGCCACTATTCACTCCATTCCACAACTGGACAGGAAGAGAAAATAGAGCAAAAGATTCATTAGTTGAGATAAGGACCTGGGGAGATTCAAATACCCTCATGGGAAAACAGACTTGAGTTAGAGTTATTAATTAAATTTATTACCAACAAAAGCATAGAAGCATAATAAGAAGTAAAAATAAACCTTAAAAGCACCTTCCCCACACCCTCTCACCTTCCCAGCTCTACGTCCTCCTGTGTATCCATGCAGGGAGACAGGGAATGGGAATTATGGTGTGTTTTTTGTTTCTACTGCTGTTCAGGGACAGGAGTCCTTCCCCTGCTCTCCTGTGGGTAGGGTCCTGTGGGAGACATGAATTTTCCCATCGTGAGTCCATCCCATGGGCAAGAGTCCTCCATGAGCTGCTCCAAGCTGAGTCCATTTTCCACAGTGTGCAATCCTTCAGGAAACAGGCTTCTCCACCATGAGTCCCCCACAGGGCCACAAGTCCTACCAGGAAGCCTGCTTCAGCATGGGCTTCTCTCCACATGTATGCAGATCCTGCCAGCACCCTGTTCCAGCACAGGATTCTCACAGGTTCACAGTTTCCTTCAGGTATCCGCCTGCTCCATTGTGGGTCCCCTCCCCAGACTGGGTGGATCTCTGCATCTCTGGAACACAGCTGCTTCCCCATGGGCTGCACCCATGGCTGCCAGGGAATCTCAGCTCCAATGTCTGGAGCACCTCCTGCCCCTCCTTCTCCCCTGACCTTGGTGTCTACAGAGTTGTTCATCTCCCATGTTCTCACCGCAATCTTCTCTACCCACAATTGCATCTGCACAGTAACCTCTTTTTTCCTTCTTAAATATGCTACCACAGAGGCGTATCTGTCACTCTCAATCAGCCCAGCCTTGGCCAGCAGTGGGATCTGCCCCAGAGCTGCCTGGCATTGGCTCATATTCACTTGATGGCACCTTGTTCAACATGTGATACTTCAGCAGCATAAGCTAAATGACTCAGGAGAATGAACGGAACTTGGAGTGGCAGCACTGTCTTTGATCTATCATGAACTATTCTTATGGAGACAAAAGCCTTTCTGATGAGCAACCAAATCTAGACAAATAACTTAAACTAAGGGCCTTCAGCAGCAGAAGCTATAGAGGTCAATTTTGCTAAGGACCCTATGACTAACATTATTAAAAAATTATATGGAATCTTGCCATCTGTAGTGAACACTGTAAAATCTGTAGAGTCAGTCTTTTACAAATGAAAACAAATAAGCAAACACCTCCTATCCCACAACTAATATCAAAAAGATATTCGTTTAATAGTTACATTTCTAAAAAAACTCACTTCTGAGTTCTCATACTGTTTTCCTAATGGAACAACAACTTAACATGGATATATTGGGATGTCTATGTTCATGTGTGATAAAGCCAGTTTTATCAGTGTCGTCGCCAATTCTTATCCCATTGCCTTTGGCAAAGACCTGAGCAAACAAACAAAATTAGAACTTAATGTCATTCTGTCCTCCAGCTATGCTACTCTCAGATAAAGCAAGGAGCTTGATGTGGATACATTTTTTGTTATATGGAAATTGCTTTAACTTAATGAGTGTTGAAACCCTCAAGTATCTTTCTAGAGAATTGTGAGGTATGTTAAACATTTTGCCTTGAGGCTTAAACATTCACTGATTATTGGCTTTAGTAGCCTCGTTTGTAAAGAGGTAGAGAGTCATTATGAGCAGTGGAAAAACACTGAAGTGATAGATATGCCTCCACCAGGTAAAGTTTAAACAGAGACATATGGTGGGAAGCGATCAACTAATTTTGTCACCTTAGTGATATATCAGATGACAGCTGTTTGTACAAGGGCCTGACAAAATGCACTACCAGATACAGCACGTCTTTTGCCTGATTAGCAGGCAGAGTTTGGAAAGAGCAAAGCAGAAAACTTTGAAATAAATAACACATCTCCATCATGGCAGTAGTATCCAGTTTGCTACATGGGTGTGAAACGTTGCCATACTCTTGATATATACAAAGCTTTTAAATGGGTTTCATCTGTGCCATCTGTGTGCCATATTGTGCATGATATAGCAAATACCATTTATAACAATAAAATTTTGAAACCCGCTGCTCTTCCAGGAAGTAAAGCAACAATCACCACAGAATAGCTGTGCTAGGCGAACCACATAGCTAGAATGGAAGACATCAGAATGCCCCTGCAGATGCTAAGCGGTGAGCCATGGAAATGGATGAGATGTATTTACAGGAATATGGAGCAATATGGATTTCTAGACAGTGATTAATGTTTAGTGTCAACACAGAGGTAACACCAATACACTGTAGTCTGAGTGTGAGTCTTGGTTTGAGAACACCCATTCACTCAATGCAAGAAAAATGCAGTTTCCAAAACAGCAATGAGGTTAGCGGGAAGATGCTGCAGTCTAGGTAGAAGAGACTTCTCCTAAAATCCTCCATCAAGTTTTGTTTTAAAACCACTACACTTTCATTCTTTTTCTGTGGCAAGACACTACTTCTCAAAATGAAGTAAATGCCAGTGTACGGGGTTTTGATATCTTATTTCATGTGGTGTCAAATATTTACATCCAAACTGTAGCTAACTATTCTTAGTCTTATCAAGTTCTATGAGAATTAAAATCTCTAAACACATGGTTTGTTTTGGATCCTTAGAGAGCTACTGTCTTATTTTCCATATGGTGCAAGTATTCCAAACTTAGCCACAAGCCTTTTAAAAATAAATGATTGAAAAAGCCTTGCAGACCATTAGAGAGCAAGAGCAATTATCAAACACAAGTTATTTTTCATTTTGCTCTTAAAATACATGTGATATTTTAACAAAGTCTTTACAAATTACAGGAAGTATACTTTCTCAAAAGGAAGGTATAATTAAGCACAGCCCCTTACGGACTTTATCATGTTTTGTCTGGGCTCATTAGAAAGCAGGTTGTCATAGCAGCTGAAGTCTTTGATCATGTTTTTCTTTTAACTAATTGTGAGCTCCGCAGTTTTTTCCTGGTATACTCTCCTACTAAGAGCCAGATCACTACACATTTAAAAATCAGATAAATTTTAGTTTATACGGAATATTACTGATGTTAAAAGAGAGATTGAAACTCTTAACATGAGCTACTTTGTAAACAAAAAGTATCCTGGTATTATGGAAAAGAAAGAGGTCTCTGATATGAAAGCAGCTTAGTATCATAAAGCATCAAGAAATGTTGAAGAGATTGTCTTCAACAATTGAAGAAATGTTTAAAGATTTCCTCTTTCTTAGGGCATCTTAGAAGATGCTATTTTGCTGGCTGATCCAGTCCATTGTAATGAAAAGCACTTGCGTAAAAAGAGCGACCCCTTCTAGGGCTTGCAAAACAGATACACATATGCCTTAAATCCAGAAGCCTCTACTAAGTGGGACTAATTTCTTTATCTAGAACTGAGCCCCAAATCAAGTCCACAAATCTGAATGTTTACAAATTTATGGGAGAAGACTTATATTCCTGATAAAGTCTCAGATTCTGATTTCATACCTGGGTTTTCTTAAGAAAACTCAGTGAATCATATTTTTGCACATTAATTGGAATCTCCTAAATACCAGGTTTAGGGAGTTGACATCCTTCAAACAGAGGCAATTATATTCCTCAAACCAGAACATAAAGAAAAAATATTCATTTTCATGTGACTATATTGAACTCTATTGAAAAAAAAAATAAAGATTTCCTCTTTCTTAGCAGCCATAATAATACTAATACAGCTAGAGACTCCAGAGTATTAAAGATTCAAGTCCTTCAAAAAGGTTCATGTCGTTCAAAACAGTTAATGTTTGTCACTTTGTAATTCCCTATTTTATAAAGACTACCAAGAGAAGGAAAATTCTGTTATCAGTTCTCCAAACAAGCTAAATTAATTTTCATGACAGAAGTGTATCTATTGGTGATTGGTACAGCATTGATGAGGTAACTACTCTATAAGTCAGAACATGCTGATTTTAAAATTCTTTTATAAGCTTCTTGATACTGGAATTTAACACCCAAATAACTAAAATTGCAGCATAAGTTAATGATTCAAATGTAAAATGTTTACCATAAATCTGCAGATTACTGTGGAGGTCTTAAATTCAGTTTTTATACAAATTTTCTGAAGCAGTCTTGCAGACGGCCTGTCTTACACAAATTTTGATCCCTTCTGTCTTGTAGGAATAATACCTAAATTAACTCAGGAATATTCGTTTAAAAATGTCCAAACCGTTCAAACAAACTATTTGTCTGCTGCATTTTCTTTTAGAAGAGCAGTTTTCAAAGTGGAGAGCTGTATTGAACCAAAATGGGAAAGATGGTTTATCTGTATTCAGACACTACAGGAACCCAAGCCTTACTTACGTGTACTTAGGACAGCCATTTCTTCGCCTGTTTGCTACAGTTTTTACTTATTACTACAAGAGATTTTACCTTGAGACAACATGTTTTAAACCTCTCAGCATTTCCATAGGTGTTGCCTCAGAGGAAGGTAGAAAGGGAAGATGAGAGACCATCTGTTGGTCCACATTTCTTTTAAGTTAGTACTACTGTTATTGAACAATATTTTGTCAGAAAGCCAAAACATGAACAATATTTTGCTTTCCACCACTCCAGCTTCTTTTACAAGGTACATGCACCACAAAAGCAGGCATATATCTTCTGAGCTTTTTGTCTTTCTCTCTAGTGGTGTGAATTTTTCTCACCATTAACTGCAGGTAAAGCAGTGTTATAAATTTCATCCCAGAGAAGTCCAATTTCTGTAACTGAAAACTGTGGGAGTATGGGGCATAAGTGATGAAATTTAGAAACTCACTCCTCCGTACTGTTCTACACAAAATACTATTGCCAAAAAACTATTATTTGTTGTCTTCCAGGGTTACTCACATTTCTCACATAAAAATCATCCACACTACAAATAAGAGCTTTCAGTTGGTGTTCTCTGAAAAACAGGGTTATCAGTGGCTAGTTTCTACAGATGGCTTTCCTGCCAGAATCCTGGATCCTGCCATCCTTCAACTAGCCTGCTTTTCTGCCCTGTCACACTAGACTTTGGAGGATTTAACGGCCTATCCAGTGTCCTTCATCACCAGCTGCACAAGTGGCACTATACTGTGTCTGGCTTTGAATTAAGTGTGTGATGGCAAGTTTTTGTTCATATGCTAGCCAGCAGGACAAATGGAAGCAACAGCTGCCGAGCTCAGTCTGCAGTTTGTCTCTCTGCATGGCAGTCATTTGGATAAATTTTCTCTACTTATTCAACAGTTTTCTGTTATCTCTCTGTTTTTTGATGTAAACTAGGAATATGCTTGCAAGTTATTTGCAGGATCCAAGGAATGAACAAGTAGACAAGCAGTGCAAATCTTTTTCTGTTTTACTACCTCAGGAAATCAGATTAATTTTCTTTTTCCTTGGCTACCGAGGAGTGGCCAACATGAACTACTTCATAAAGTCCTTCTCACACCCGCACAATATTTCTGTATGTCCAGGATTAATGATAAAACTCACTCTCCNAGAAACATCCTGAGCCCAGGAGCCTGAAGGGCTTAAAACCTTATGACACTGTTAGTCCACAAATCCTGTTCAACTATTACAAAATCAGGACATACAACTCAGTACATCAGTCTGATTCTTCTATTTGCCTGAAATCGTTATAAATCCGTAATCATATTTAGAGAAAAATATCGTATTCTTAAGTAATCATTTTCAGTGTGATACTGTCATTTTAGAAGATGACAAATGCAAAACTCCTCCGTCAGACTAGTGCAAAATATTTCTATGATAAGAAATTACAAAAATAGTTTGCAGGTTGTTGTGCATTAAGAAGAAAAGTCTGGTGGAAGATCATGTTGCTCCTTCACAGTAGCTCTGTTGACATTTTTAACTTTGCATGCATTCAAATCCCTTTGCATTTTAAAACATCAGTGGAGATTCAAGAGCCAATCTAGCCTGTAGCTAACTTTAGGGTCCCACAGTTTTCAAGCCCCATTCATTATAAAACTGTCAGCCAAGCGCCAAATCTTCTCTTCAAATCTAAAATTTATTGGAATAATACTAAGAGATTTGCTGCAAACATAATTTTAGGTGATTGTTTTCATAAAAGACATACTCTGCTTTGCACAGATCCTCTTGATTTTTGTCTTCTAAAAGTGGAATGCTGCCAGCCCACCTCAGCTCTCTGCTCCTACAGCTGAACCTTTCTCACATCATGCCCAGTAACATCAGCCACACAGTGGAAAAAGTGCAGCTGAAGGTAGCTGTAACATCAAACTGTACCTACTAAATAAATTAATGCTTGTTTATTTCTCTCTTGACAGTGACATATTTATTCTAAAAATTACAAATCAAATTGAACAAATTTAACATGGATAAAACATATATGAGAAAACAAATGAAGACTGAAAATATATCTGCTTTTCTAAATGGCATGAAGTCTCCCATTATTTTTGAGAGGTCTGTTTGCACCCAGATGATGTAGAAGTAAAAAAATGGAGCAACTAATCTTTATTCTTTACTATTGTGCATTGTTGTGCAGAACTTAGTAGTGCTTTTGTAGCAATATCTTAAATCCTGCATTTTACATGGACATTTGCTCAGAATAATGAAAAAAAGAAACCCTGACTTTACTTGCAAGTGGCATATGTGAAAGTTTAGTTCTTTATTCATTTTATTTAAAAACAGATGGATAGAAAAGAGAGAATTTATAGAGCATGTTCTTATGCATTAGGTAGACCAAATTTGGAACAGAATACAAAACAGGAGAGTTTGAAATAATGTTAATTGCACCAGCAGGTAGAATTTGCATCATATCATTGTATTATTATTATTATTATTATTATTATTCTTTATATAGCACAAAAAACATACAAAATAATATTTTTTTCTATAAAAAGTCTTGGCAACAAGTTTAGATAGAATGGAAGAGCAGAATATGGACATAACAACGAAGTTATATTTTCAATACTATATTAATTTATTGAGCAACTCTTTACTACAATCTTCTCAAGGCTTTCTAAAACACTTCAATTATATCCAGTTCATTAGTACACCAAGAATGGCATTTAATGAGTTAATATGTGGCTTTCTGAAAACTGGGGAATTAATTATCTCCATTCAAATCCTAGAAAAGTATTTCTCAGACAACTGGGAATGCCCCCAGTTGTGCCATGCCAAAGAGCTTGTTTTTTGCAGCACAGCTGTATCAGGTCAAGCACAATCCAGCCCTATGCACATTGTAGTACTTGTAAGCTAAAGTTCAGACTTTTTAAACTGAATGTAGTGAAAGTTCCTGGTTAAAAGACATTAATTGACATACTATCCATAAATCTAAAATTTATGAGAATATTTGAGCTCCATAAAATTCTTAGAGTTTCTCAGAAATCTTTTATCTGGAGCATGATCTAACTTTGAAGTTAGCACTGCTTTTAGCAGTAGGTTACTCTAGAGACCTCAGGATGTTCTTCAAATCTAAACTATTGCATAATAATGTGATTGAATGGTAAAAATCTTCCTAGTGTGGATTGGGGTGGGATGAAACTTAGGAAGGAGGTATGATAGAAAAAGAAGTTTACATTTGGCTAGATGATTATATTTTAATTTTTTGGTGCCTGCAGGGGTACTCAGTATATATATATATTAAAAAAGAAAGCAACCTAAACTTGAAAAATCTGTGACCTCAGGGAATCTTAAGGGAATGTAACATGCTACGTGCAAAAAACGAACATAAACTCCAATTTATTTTCTCTTGTTTGGAAACGACAAAAGACAAAATAATTTCTTGATGATCTAAGCAAGGACATAATAAACAAGGAACACAAAATCAATGGTGTGTAGCATCAAGGAGCTTCTTATGCTTTAGAAAAGAAAGACAAAATCAGGAGGATGGGTCAAGTTCTTATTATATCTTCAAGCCATTCTTCATCTTTAGGAGAGGCTTTCTAGTTTTCAAGATTTTGAACATCAGAGACTACAAAAATCAAAGATTCTAAAATTCTGTCAATCTACATATTATTTGATAAAGGAAACATTAGATAGCAGCGAAAAGAGCAGAAACCAGGCAAGATACTAACATGACTTTTATCCTTTTCCCTCATCTTTCCTTTCAGGAAAGTCTTTCCCTTCTTTGCTAGGATTTTCCCTGCAGAATGTGCTTCCCATATGTCACTTAAATATATGGCATGCAGTATACATAGATGTCTAGTATATGAGGACACATCTTAGGGGGTCATAGGGATTAAAGGAAGCTGAAATTAAAACAACACGCAATAACTTTACCATTTACAGATTTCCAAATGGTTATTTGGAAAAAATTGATCCTTTTTCTGTCAATGAACACCATATTTGATCTTTGATCTTTAGTTTGAATGTAGCATAATAGATTAAATCAGCATATGGCCTGCAAGGAAATACAAATTTAAAGGAAATTTAACTCATTGGCATAAACCTAATTTGGGATATAATTTAAAAAATTTTCTCGAGGCAACACAACAGAAGTATCAGCAAAAATGGCTCTAGATTTTAGGATAGTCAGTTAAGGTAAAAAACCAGAATCACTAAAATGTTAGATTATGGATATGTGTTGAAGCATATCAAGATGCATCATAAATCAAAATAAAACTTTTACTGATATGATGACAGCCCAAAAATATTTACATGGCTCAACCCAAAGCTGATAACTATGTGAATTGTTATCAAGTTATGAAGCTGATAACTATGTGAATTCGTCTTTCATGGAAAGGTTTTAGTGGTGGGGGGGACTACCAGAATAGCTTCTGTGAGAAGCTGCTGGAATTTTCCCCTGTGTTGGACAGAGCCAATTCCAGCTTGCTCCAGGATGGACACACCACTGGCCAAGGCTGAGCCCATCAGTGATGGTGGCATCACCTCTGGGTTAACAGAGTTAAGAAGCAGGGGGAGAAAACCTTCTGTGCAGCAGCAGCCAGATAAAAGAGGAGTGAGAATAGGTGGGAGACACAGCCCTGATACCCAAGTCCGTGGAGAAGGAGGGCAGGAGGTGCTCAGGTACCTGAGCAGAGATTCTCCTGCGGTGTGTAGCACAGAGGCAGCTGTGCCCCTGCAGACCACAGAGGTCACAGGAATGCAGAGATCCACCTGCAGCCCATAGAAGACCCCACACCAGAGCAAGTGGATGCCCAAAGGAGGCTGTGAAGCCCTTGGAAAGCTCACACCACACCAGGCTCCTGGCAGTTCTTGTGATCCTGCAGGACAGAGAAGGTGGGAGTGAAGGAAGGCTGAAGAGAAAGTTAAGAAAGTCCCAGGAAGAAGGGATGAGTGGGGGGCACGTTTTAAGATTTAGTTTTATTCATCATTATACCACTCTGATTTGATTGGTCATAAATTAAACTAATTTCCCCCGAGTCTGGTCTATTGTGCCTGTGACCATAAATGGTGAGCAACTTCTCCTTGTTTTTGTCTCATTCCATGAGCCCTTTGTTATATTTTCTCTCCCCTGTCCAGCTGAGGAGGGTGAAATGATAGAGTGGCTTTGGTGGGCTTCCACAACAATATGTCATTTTGTTCAAGAGACAGTAAGTTTCCACGTAATATTGCAATTTCTAGTGAGATACCTCTTCCTCAGGCTTGGTTTTTTTTCATTTTCAAAGTAATATGCAATGGGCTTCTGATCCCTTAGTAAGACAAACTCTAAAGAAACTACTTTCATTTTTAAACTAACCAGAGGGATATCCCATACCATACAACACCATGCTCCGCAATAAAAGCTGGAGGGCAGAAGGAGCGCTGGGAGGACATTTGCAGTGATGGCATTTGGCTTTTCAAATCATCCTTATGCACGATGGGGCCCGGCTGTCCTGGAGATGGCTGAACACCTGTCTGTCCATGGGGGTTGGTGAATGAATTCTGTGTTTTGCTTTGCTTGTTAAACTGTTATTATCTCAACTCACGAGTTTTCTCCCATTTGCCATTCTGAGTCTCTCCTGTGCCCTGCTGGGACGTGGGAGGGAGAGGCTGTGTGAGGCTCAGCTGCCAGCTGGGGTTAAACCACCACAGATATTTGCAATATCTGGAAACATTACAAAGGCTAAAAATATAACTACAAGATGAAAGCAAAAAGTATTAATGCTGGACAGAATGACATAATTAGGGAAGTGTACTACATAATTATTACTGTATAATTAGTGTTCTTGGCCAATTCATAAGCATAAGAATATTTGATATTAAGTTGTCATGAGTCAGTTAGCAGTCATTAAAATAAAGCTATACAACCAATTTTTCCGGTTTGCTCTCATTATGCCAGCAGATCCTTTTATTATCATGCTACACAGGAGATTTAAAGAAATCATTAGGCATTCACTTACTTCTGAATGCTGGTCATAATCTTCAATATTCTAATATACTTGGGTAATTTCAAGGTACAAGAGAAATATCTTCTTCCAAGAGGATTTTTCATCATTAAAACTTCAAGAATGTCTATGCTTTTTGGCCAGAAAAGGTAGGCACAATTATATCACTTTAAATTCACTTTCTAGTACTTGTAACAGGTGCGTTATATGTGTGGCTGACAATGACAAATGAATTTGTGAATTATAAAGGAACTTGGCAATAATATATTTTGTATTTTGACATTATAATAACATATTTAAAAAATCGAAATCATAGTTTTGCATTCACTTCAAGGTCATTAGAAACCATCTTCCATTCAATTTTAAATAGCTTGCCTCCTTACTTAAATAAAAATCTTATGCATTTAAAGTGAATACCTACATAAGCAAAAAGGCTTTTGTGGCAATAATCATCAATTTCATATTGTTGAATTGTTTCAGAACTGTTCTACATTAGCATTTGTTTACCATATCGTTAACATGAGACTCGATAAACTGCACCATAAAAAAGAGCTCTCAGAATAGAATGCAAACTGCTAAAGACCTAAAAATATATCTAGATTCTAGCTGAGCCTCATTTGTTAGGGTTTTTCTTCTTGGTTAAAATTTTGCTCTTTGGCAAGTTGCAATAAGCTAAATATTTTTTAAAGTATTTAATTGAATTTGCTATAAAAATCAGTGTTTCAGAAATGAGAAAAAACTGTCAACTAAAAAAATTGTCGCCAGTTTTGAACTTCCTAGAAAAGACTATCACTTCTTTCATCAAAGAACATTCTACATCTAAGTGCAGTTGATCTAATTGGAAATCCAGAGGACTTTTACTTTGATGAAAGTCTTAAACGGTGTCAAACATATATGCAGAATCGTTGTAATGTTGAAAGTACAGAGAGGAATATAACATGTTGCTGGCTGTACTTTGCAGGTAGTTTCCTCCTAGCTTGGATTTAAGTGCCCCTTGAAATCTTGTTGTTGCTATGTCTTTTGTTCAGGGGAAGAATCATGATTTTGAATAACACCTGTACAGGTGTGTGTGACTGGCAGGGACTGATAAAAGCAGCCTTCACTGGCGAAGTCTGCAGCTCACACAGAATGCCATTTACTTCACATCCAGGTTGTTTTATGCCCATAAGGTGATGTCTTTCTGAGACAATTCAAGTGCATGGGAGCAAGAAAAAATTACTTTATTACATTCTGTATCATAATTCAGGCATCTGTGGTAATCTGATAAATTGGTCTATCTATCAGAAAACCAAATCTTGATGTGCAAAGACCTACATATTTTTCGTTTGGTTTACATTATAGAGGCCTGAGCTCCCTGCTCTTAGGGTCACACTTGTGCTGTCAAAGTAGTAGATGGCAGGAAGTATGACTGAAAGTGTTTTACACTTAAGACAGTCTGTCACAGTAGCCAAAATTGTAAAAATATTTTGTAAATTATAAACTTTACAGTACCTGCAAGAAAATGAAGGCTGTATCAAAGCCATTTCTATGTGTTGTCTTCAGACAGTGTTTTTTCTTCCTAATCTTGTTACTCAACAACTCCCTGAGAGAATCTTCAAGAGAATAGCATCTGGATGGTCTGGCTAATTTTGGAAAATTAGTTTTTGGAAATAGTCTTAGAATCAGTCTTTCAAGTACATAATACAGATTTATCTTAATATGCATATTTTCAGTTGTACACTGCAGGAAACCCAACTTTAGCTCTTGTAGTTAAACTACCTCAATAAACATAGTACATTGTAGGTTTCTTTTTAAAAGAATTCTTTTTCTATGGTTGTCTTTTTGTTTCATAGCTAAGGAAAAGTGAAGGAAATCTAATCCCTTGCGCAAATAAAGAGTTTTTTACTTTTGACCCAAAGGCAAAAATGTAATGTTTCATCAGATAAAAAGTCAGTACCCAGCTGTGCAATCTTTCTTCTTTATTGTAAAATCTGGGAAGCATTAAAAATCAGATATTAAACTCAAAGGTCTTGACAATGTCCGTTTACTCTTCTTGCTACAAATAACTTGAATTAAGCATATCACATTCACAAGGAGTATCCTCTTTGATGTCCCTTCTATCCATAAAATTTTTTCAATGAAATCTGTACAAAATAACAAACTTTGATAAACCTCTACTACTCTGCTGAAACACTCAAGTTATGTTAAAATTGCATCACTGCAAGGAAAAGAAACTTGTATTTGTTGTACAAGCTTTCTTTATCAGCTCACTTGCTATAAATCCCACCGGCACTATTTTTTATTTTTCTGCTTTTATTTGCTGGAATACTAAGTACATTTCTGGTTGACCCCAGCCATTTGCTGTTGCAGTGTTTATTGCTAAAATTCAACTGTCTCTCACTACAAAGAGACTCAACATTTTCCATTTACTATAGAAATAGTTTAAACAATAGTTTAGGCAACACACAGACATTAGCATGCCCACATCAAATCAATCATCATTGAACACAAGTCTTATCATAAAGTTAGTTTTGAATAAATTTGGTTGCTATGCTGTCTTGCAGAAGTGTAAAATAAAAGAAAATCTAAAAGTCAGAATATTCTTGCTGAACACTTATTTACAATAATAAATTCAGCCTCCTATTTTTTAGGTTTTTGACCCCTTAGTCCAACATACCTGCAGCCACCGTATGATGCTTTGAAATCTGTCACACTGTGAACGCAAAACATAAATTGTGCTCATCTCCAGTGCTGAGAAGGTGAACTACAAGGAATGCTGTTTAATCCCTTTCACAGTGATCTATATATGTATCTGCTACACCTACATAAATTAGACCATTTTAGGAACTGCCTAGATTGGCATGTTGTGGAAACTGTCTTTTTCTTCTCTTCCTACTACTTAATAATAAACATACCAGTGAGATTTTGCACTAGAATATTCTTTAATGGTCTTGCACTTTTAGTTTCATGAGATTAAAAAAACATTTCTTTTAATTTTCTTTTATCCATTCAAGTAGTTTGGACCTTGTTCCAAAGTGTCTGTCATCTTTTCAACAGCATGAGTGTTGTTATATCCAATTTTTGATTTATGTTTCCACATAAAGAATTATAAAGGTTTAAAGAAATACTTCCCAGATTATTGCATTGTAGTCTTTGGAAAATCTTTAGTAGATCACTTACAGGAGTGTTTCAAGGGCAGATCCACATTTAAGTGTCTCAGAGCTCATATTGAAGACTTTTTTTCTGTATCTTAATCTATGCCAACCAATTACATTCTTCCACTAAAACTGTTTGCTTTCAATTCATGAAAGTTGATAAGATGTCAATACGTTAGGCATTAACCATGATATGCAAACTAAATGAGTTTGTGAGTTTGGCGGTTAGACACATTTCTCTATCTATAGTTGTGCTCATGCAAAGGAAAAATGCATTTTACAAATTTATTAGATATTTATAAACTTTTTATAAAAGAATTAATTAAAGAGATTAATACAATTTGTTTACACTTGTGTGGTGGGCTGACCTTGGCTGGCAGACTGGTGTCCACCAAGCAGTTATATCATTCCTCCTATATCTACTGAACAAGGTGAAAAAAGAAGATGAAAATGTTTGTCAGTGAAGATAAGGTAGGCAGAAACACACCAAATATCATCACAGGCAAAACACACTCAGGTTGAGGGAAATTAATTCAATTTAGTGTCAATTAGTTACAGAGTAGTGTCAATAATTCACAGAAAGTGAGTAATTAAAACAGAATCAAAACTGCCTTCCCTCCACCCCTTGTTCCCAGACTCAGTTTCTTCTTTTTGTATCTCAAAAGCAGTTCAAGGGCATGGAGAATGGGGATTGTGGTGAAACCATCACCCTTCACCTCTGCCGCTCCTGTTTCCTCACACTCTTCCACTGCTCCAGCATGGGGTTCCTACCATGGGAGAAAATCCTTCATGAACCTGTCCCACATAGGCCGTGGTTCCTCCAGAACTTCTCCATTATAGGTCCTTTCCATGGATATAGTCTTCAGGCATGATCCTGGAGAGGATCCTGAAGAGGATCCAACATGGGTCCTCTCCATGGGCTCCTGCCAGGACCCAACTTCTTAATGAGCTCTCCGTGGGCTTCAGCTTTCTTCAGGGCGAGTCCACCTGCTGTGTCTTCCACAGGAGGCTCTGCAGATATTTGCTGCTATGCTGTCTTCCATGGGCTGTAGACAGACAGCCTGCTTCACCATGGTCTTCTCCTTAGGCTTCAGGGTCTTCTCCTTAGTGTGGTCCTGGAGCACCTCCTTCTTCTTCCCTGACTTTGGTGTCTGCAAGGCTGTTTCTCTACCATGTTCTCTTTCCTCTCTCCCAGCTGCTCTTGTGAAGCATTTTTTGTCCTTTCTTAAATACATTATCCCAGAGGTGCTGTCAGCATCACAGATAGTCTCAGCAACAGCCAGGGGCAGGACTCCCTTTGAGCCAGCTGGAACTGATTCTGTCTGACATGGGGACAGCTGCTGGTGTCACCTCACGGAAGCCACCCCCATGGCCCCTTGCTATCAAAACCTTGCCCCACGAATGCAGTAAAACTTTCAGAAGACCTTTGGCAAGGTCCTTGACAGTCTACTAAGGAAGTATGTAGGTGCAAGATTAGATGCAAACAATTGATATGGATCAGGAACTGACTCAGAGTCAGGAAACAAATATTAAATGACCTATTTTTATCAAAAAATATTTTGCTGCAAAATACTAAAGATAGTAGCAGAGTGTCTGGGGATTCTGTGTTAGATCCACTGTTCATTATTTTTATTAATATTCTGGAAAAGGAATTAGCAATGAGGTAAAAAATTGGAGATGGCACGAAGTTATTTTCTTGGTCAAGATTAGTGAGGAATGCAATGGATGTCAGCAAATTGTATTCAAAGTTAGACACATTTGTAATATGTCATCAAATAAAGAGCCAAGCTGATTAAGAAACCTAGAAACAATGATCACTGAAGAGAAAATACCTCTTGTGCAGTTCTGAATTACCTGTACCTCTGGGGGAAAGGGTTTTAATAGTCACAACTCAGCTCTGACAACCTCGGTTTCATAACCAGTTACAGTAAAACCAAATCAAGGTAATAAATAAATAAAGGTAGCATATAAAATTGCATACAGTGTATAAAAATATTCATTTATATTAATAATAAATAAAATATTATATATTAATTTTACAACTCAAGAAAATTAATAGTTTCAATTGGCTCAGAGAAGGAACAGAATAACAAATGTATTGAAAGATTTCAAACAAAAACATACTGAAAATATTATTGCCGGTTCTATCTATAAATAGCAACTGATTTTCAGAAGGTATATGGAGATTCTGTTCTAACACAAAATGGAACTCAATTCAAAATTTATTTTCAAAAATCCTTAAAAATTTTATAATCATACACAATAACCTAAGAAAATTATCCAAGCATGTCATGGAGATCAAGAATATTGTAATCTTCAAAAAAAAAACCGAGGGGAATTTCATACAGACAACAAATAAAACCAAAACTATAACAATTAAAAATATCAAATTCTATGGAAGTGAAACCTCTTAGTTCAAAGTTTAAATTTCGACCAAATTATAGGCAAGTACAAAAAAACTTAAGGTTATCCTTTTATTTTCACTGAGGCCATTACACTCTTAGACATTGAGTCTGCTGCTCTTTGATAGAAGAATACATCATGAAAAAAATGTATATATTCTCCAGAATGCCCTTTTGCCATCAATCCAGCCCTAGCTATGACTAAAGAAGTTTTACTTGTCTAAATTTAAGTAACACAGTCCATTACATCCTATGTTAAGACAAAAATATTCTACAGTGGGCTGGGAAATGAGCTCAGACTTCTAAGCTAAGTAATTTATATCAAATACATACGTGGGGAAAGAAAAGTTGAATTTTTAAAAGGTAGTGCTGCCTGGATTTACAAAACAGCTGAACTGGTCTAATTTTTCTGAAATTCTCCTAACTCTTTTTTTATGCATTTGTAAATGGCAATTAGATCACTGTTGGGGATTTTAGTGACAAGGCTTCTGTTGGGCCTTCACTTTTACACATTACATTACATAAATAGTTGTAGCAAAGGGATTTTATAATAATTTTCATTTGAACATATACACAATGACTATTTTACAGATTTTAGATTTTTTTATATTGCTATAAGTTTAGGACCATTTCATTTTGAAAATTAGTGATAATAAAATTGCAAATATATACTCTGCTGAAATTTTCTCATCTTGAATATAGTTCTTCAAAGATGCTGGTGTGTTTTCAGGTGAAAATATTTGCATGTTTTTTCAGACTTTGCACTGAAGTCAACAGTCTTAGAAGCCTCCATTTTCTTGTTAATGGCACATTACAAACTCTACACTGTCAGTAAGTCTGTCTTACCTAATGGATAGAACAGACAGTTTTGCAAGTTGAAAATTAAGTAACCATGTCATAAGCCTGGTTGGGTTGATATGGTTCATATTACTTTTTTGCCAGAGCAATTAAAATAGTGATGTAACAACTCAGAACAGGCCTTAAACGCTTAACATAGAAGTGAACCTTGAAGACAGAGTAATCTCTTTAGTCATCTCTAGCTGGAGAAAACAGTGGAGGACAAAAAGTACATCATTTTTTGCTAAACTGATCCATTCTTCTTCAAATGGAAGGAAAAACGTGCTAACAGACAAAGGAGTTGGGTCAACTACTTTGGCAATGAAGAAAATATTGCGTACAGTGGATTAAGTTAGAATAATACTTGGTCTGATTCTTACCATCCATTCCCACATTATACTCACATAGGAAAATATTCTTTTTTATTTGAACAGAATAAATCAGAACAATAAATCTTTTGCTATCTTTAATAAATTTTATTGATTGTGGAGAGCTTTACTCATGCTAGTAGCTTACCTGGAGTGGTGTCATTTAAGATGTAGTTTGCAGACAATAAATTTTGGGTTCAAAATTTGAGTTGGTATATTCTTGAAGGTCTGTGGACACAAAAACAATTAAAACTTATCTCAGCACCACCAGTGGTCTATTTCAAAGATTATGGTGGAGCATGCTGCAAGCTTTCTCCATCATAGATAACTTACAAGCCTGATAAGCTTACAAGGCATAAGAACAGATATTCACAGCAGGTCCAGGAAGCATTTCACAGAGCTGACAAGACCTGACACTCAGGAAGGACTAGTGCCATTCTGACAGCATTATATTGCTTTCTTCTCCAGAGCAATCTTGGTTACCCAGCTGAGACAACACTGCACCTCGCTCTGGTGGGCAGCAGGAACAAACTTGAGAGACAGTCAAACGTGAATTTTGTATCCATTTAGATCCAGTGCACTGCAACCACACATATCATAACTTTCCCAGATTTCCAAAAAAAATTAAGTCAAGCTCCTGCATGAGTACATGCCATTCTCCTGAGCTGGACAGGATAAGACTTAATGGACTTCTGATACCCATAAAGCAGATGGAGTTAGAGCAAGAACATGCTGAATCACTTAAAAAAATAGGTGCCTAAAAATAGGGTAGAATGTGCTGTTATAAGGACTGTAGACTTTCTTTAGCAATGTCTTGCTTGTCCCTAAATTTGTCACCCCTCTCTCAGTGTCTTTTATGTATTCCCTAATTCTTTGCCTTAATAATCTTGTTAAAATGTCTAATAATGAGGGCTGCACATTGAAGTCTTTCTTGCCATCAAGGTTGCTTCCTTGCTAAAACAGGTCGCACAAGATTTTGCTTTACAGAAACAAAAATATAAGTAGAGATAACAGAAAAAATTTCTAATGTTTATATGGATATTTTAGATTAAAAAAAAAACCTGATTAAAAAATAGACATTTGTATATGTACTGAGTGAAATAAGGTTTCTATCTGCATGAAAGTAAGTGATGAGAAAGAAATCTCTTTTCAAAGCATGTTTTCTTTGTATATTACTGTGACAGCATTTTAAATTATCTTCCTGCTGTGGATATATATATTCTGGTCCTTATTAGCAACATTGCAAATTTGGATTATCAAACATGCCCTTGAATAATCAGATCAGGCTTTCATACATAAAGCAAAAAAGATACAATCTAGGAGAGTCTGCCATTTCAAACCTTATTTAAATTGCAGACAATTTCTCCCTTCCTACTCTTGCGCTTGTAAGAATTTTTACACCCATCAGCAGCTGGTTTCATTTAAGATATGGTGATTGCTTTGCTTGATGAAATATATACACCAGGCGGATGATTAATTTCTAATGCGTGTAGGGTTTTGTGTTAATTGTTGAAAAATAGGGAATATCCAGTTGGCTTCTTAGATGCCACTGCATTTTTGCGTGTAATTTCAGGTAAATAACAGATGCTCCTATCACCTGTGTTCTGCTGAAACACAGGCAGTTCCTAGGTCACAATTAGTACTTGATTCTTCTACAAAGGTTCTCAGTGCTTCTGAACACATTGGTATAAAGGGCAATGGTTATTGGCATGATAAGCAGATGCATTAAAACACTATTTTTTAAAATAAAAAGATAAAATTTATTATTGATTGAGTAATTTTTTTCTATTTGTGCTTTACTTATTATATTATTCTTCCTTCTCCCTGCTTCAGTTTATTTTCTATAGCATGCATGTAGATAAAAAACTGCAAGCCAGCTATTTTCCAATGGAGTATTTGGATTGCTTGCTCAAATATTCAAGAGGGTAAGGATCTTAGGCTACAAAAATCATCATAGTTACTTCAGAGAGAAAAAAATTAGTAACTTATTTGCATCCTGAAATACTCCATAGAAGCAGCATCAGCTAGGCACCATCTGTTTTAGAATTTTGAGGAACATTCAGTCTGAAAATAGAAAAACTATGCATTTGAGAAACATCTCATAAGGAATACGTAAAACAAATAGTTACAAGGTATTTTACTATTGTCTATATGTTTTGTATGGGCAAGAGATTTACACAGGCATGAAAGTGTGGAGTAAACAACTTATTCTGTAACAGCTAAATCTAGAATTTTAGATGATAAAGGTCACAGGTGTCAAGGACAAGTGTAGATTTTATGTGTGTAGAACAACTGATTCTTCAAGCCACTGACTGGGGATCATCACTTACACTTACAGACTTTGATAGATTCTCCATTGTGTGGGAGTGTGAGCTAATTTACAAGGACAGATCTCCAGTCAAAATGAAATGTCACAATTCTTCTGCTCCTTGGTTCTCTGAGCTGGCTTTAAATGTCAGAACCCAGAGATTCAAAATGGTGTACACACACAGATCATTCAGAATTTTTAAAAAATAAATGTAGTGATGTTAGAAAGACATTTATACTCACATATTAAAATTATTTAGTGAAGAAAAAATCTTTTACTCTGATGATAATGTAACTTAATAAGCTTATTAGCAAATACATGCATATGTAGTACTGGATTTAAAGACTCTCACCATCTGGTTGCAAATACTTTTAAAATATAATGAGTTTGAGGAAACTCTAGTACATGGAAATGAATAATACAAATTTCTTGGTGTTATTTCTGTACATTAAGTCTATGACAGAATGTTCTTACACCTTGACCATCCCACTCTAATGTTAAAGAAGTTAGTTCATTGGCATATGGGAGTTTATTATATGAGCCACTACTCCAGAATACTTGTATTCTGTCTATAAAAAATTTACTCTTAAATATTGTTAGTGGGATCTAACAACTAGGAGGAAAATGCTGGTTTGGATGTTTACTCTTAGCTGAAGGAAATAATGTTAAATATCATTTTTGGGGGCTTTGTTGTATGAATACTTCTCCAATGAAGGAGGTGTTTCCCAAAATAGTATAATTAAACTTAAATGGAGTCATAAGGTTTCTTCTCTGAAGATTACTAGAGGATCAGCAAAAAAAAAAGGCTTTTCAACTCTAAGATAAAGAGTTTGGCCATTTACTTTTCACAAAATGCCTCTGTACTGTAGCTTATTAAAGACTTCATGCAGCCAATATTTTTCTAGAACCTGACTGCATAAAAATGTTTTCTACAGAACAGCTATTTCCATCATGCCTTTGACAAAGACTGAAACTATATTGCTACTCTTGAAACAGTTTTTCTCTGTAGAACACAAGCCAAGATTCCCTTGGTTGTAAAAAGAGGTAACATGTCTCTGTCATGTAGATAAAATGACAGACAGAAAACCTTCCTTACTGTGGGGATAATTGGTGTACTTTACAGAAAACAGAAGACTTAATGAAACAAAAAGACTGACCAGGCAGTTCTTGCATTAGGGTTTTGAACTTAAGAAAAAAAGTCTCAGGCTATACGGCCTGCTGTTCACTAACCTGGTTGCAGCAGTACAGCTGTATGCTTTCTTGTAGGCTGCTTTCACCACAACATGGACAGACTCGTGTTTTGTGATCATTTGTACATGCTTGTAGATTTTTAAGTGCCACTTAAAATTTCCAGTGGTTTTACAAGCAATCTGTTTAGGTACCATGGAATTCTGGAATTAGGTTGTTGCGAAATCTAAGTCTGTATTTAGATATAATTTTCAGTATTCCGTTTTTATACCATATGAGGGTACTCATTCAGCTGCTTTAGTGATGGAAAGTACTAAACTGCACAATGACTCTTCAAATGTCCATGCAAAAGTAGAGGGAGCAAAGAGGAGAAATATGAGTGAGAAAGGAAAAAGTCACAATATGGTAGAATGGTAGGAAAAATCGTAAGTAGGCAGAGTCTGCTTCTGTTGCTACTTCATTCCTTAAATTAACCAGTATGTATTGTAATACTTATATATGTGCTAATTATTGCAGTCATAAAAATACCCTTTTATGTAAGTCAAGTGAAAAAACAGAAATAAACACAAATAGGAGATGCAGCATTTTTTTTAGTCTATCTGTTCTTTCTATGTATTTTCCCAAGAGAGTCTTTTCATTGTAAGTTACACTGTAAGTTCCATTCTTCTGAAAATATTGCGTCTGTATGTAGAGTATTTTGAACATATAAAAAACTGGGGATATCAAAGCAGTAAAGATTAGTTTTAAAGACGTAAGAGATCATATTAATGTAAAGTGCTCTCATGTTCAAAAAAACGTAAAAAAACTTCCATGGAGTCATAATGTTCTCCATGAAAGCAATCACTGTCATATTTGTGTATTAAGTAGGCTATATTATATCATACATAATTATTAAACTGTACATCTTTATATTCCACTTAAATTTCATCAGCCTGGCGCTGTTCTAGAGAGTGGAAAATTTATGTTTTAAGGAAAAATTAAAAAACAACAGAGTGTTTTGAATGCATATGACTCTTCACTACATTGTCATACAAAGATAAAACAAAGATAAAAATCTATGTTTTCCTAGCTTTGAATAGAAGTAAATCAAGAGCTTCAATGAAATTCAAGAACTTAGGGAGGATTTGTTGCAGAACTTGCATTAGATAGAAATTTCTCTAGGAAATCTGTCAAGTAAGCTAAGCAAGATAACTGAGTACTGATCTAAAAATCCAGGATGCAAAAATGTACTTGTAGATTTGTTATTTCTGGGAAACACTGCATTTTCATTTAAGGTTTGGAGGGGGGGCAATGATTTTTGAATTATTAAGGTGTCATCACTGTCTTTAAATGCTAATATCAGTTATTTAGTGACAGTTCTGGCATGGCTGGCAGAGTGCTAATGTGCCCAGTTCTTCAGCAGAAAATTACTCACTTCCATGCTAAAATCAGTAACATTTTGATTACTAGAATGGAAATTAATTATTTAGAGGGTCCCCCCCCCCCCTTTTTTTTCCCCCCCCTTTTTTTTTTTTTTTAATGAGAAGAGCATGGAGAGAATACATTTTGGCTTTTTACCTCTCTAAGAGGAATCTTTCATTAAATTTCTGTATGTAATTTCAAATCAACGTTTTTGCTGCAGTAGAACTTGACTGTGTGTGGTTCCAAATCCAATAAAGACTACTGAGTAAAAATAAATCCAGGATATTAATTTCTTCTACAGCCACATAAAATAATAAGTGGTTTGAGTAAAATCTACTTCTGTGTGAATGACAGGTCAGCGGTCAGTGATTAACATCTCATATTCATTCAGTTATAGCAGCTTCCTGGAGTGGGAGAGAAAGGGGAAAGCTTGTTAAATCTTTTGGTTTTCACCTGAAAATAAAAGAATCTGAGAGTGAACTTATGTGCTGAAGAGTACATCAGGCAATCATGGAACTAAAAGGAATGAAAGAGAAGTCAAAGAACACCACAAAATCCATTCCTACTAGACTACTAAACATCCTTAGCCAGTCTTATTATCAGATTTTTCATCTCCAGAGGATGATTTTGGGTAATTTACCCTCAACAGTCATGTGTCAATAACCTAGGTTTTGCAGCAATGCTTGCTATATCTAACAGGGACGAAACCACTTCTTTCATAAACAGGGTAGAGACAGCTATACATTACTTATAAGTCACAAAAAAGAAAATAAATTTATTTTCATTTTTAAAAAGTTTTCTGTAATAAATGCAATGTGCCTACACCTGATTGCTGCCACTAATTTTATGTAATGTTGTGAATCATTCTTTGCAAAATGGCTAATCACAATGGGAAGGTGTAGGAAATTGGCATGAACAGTTACGTTTTATCCTATCCCCAGTTTATTACTTCTGGAGATATGATTCTGTTGTTTCTCAGCTTTCTGTGTAGAGTAAAGGCAAAACACGGTAGTTTCTGCAAGAAAAACACAAAGGAATTTTGTGGAGATGTGCCATCAATAGGGCTACGGAATAACATGGTATCTCCAAATAGTTATCACCTAAAATTCTCAGAGGAGATTCAAAGTGGACTGCTGAATACATGGAAACAATTTTCCAGGCACTGAAAAAAATAAGTAGATGATTTTATATTTCCCAGCTGCACTGGAGAACAGGTGAAGAAGAAACTTTTTGTCAGGCAAAATCCCATGCTTCCAGTCTGAAAAACCCTGCTTCCCCCAACTAGTTTTATACGTTTCTTTGCTGAAGTGTGTCTCTTAGCTCTAAATAGCCAAAGAGATAAACAAGAAATATTTATAAAACAATCTAAAAGAACTGCCACCACAAAAAAAAAATCAATTAAAAAATCCCCCAAATGCCTCATTATTTTACCATGTTAGAAATATTGAAACAAAAATAATGTTAAGACTGTTGTAATGCTATGAAGACAACGATTTTAAACACACAACAATCTAATAAATGCAAGTGAAGAGAGTCTTATATATCATCCTTTATGCTTTAAAAGAAGGATACACAAAGTCAATGATGAAGATATGAAAGGACTGAAAATATCACTTGGTTATGATTTCCAATTTACTTAGTTTTCAGCTCAGTTAAAGGCAAATGCAAAATGGGAGAAACCATAATTTAGAAGAAAAAAACCAAAAATGGAACAAAACCCTAAACAGTTCCTTACTCCTTTGTTATCTGTTATCTCACCCAAGTCATACTAGCTTGAAATAACACAATTCCTGTCAGCGCAAATGATTTTCGTTGGCAGTTCTCTGGCACAGAATCATAAGACATTCCTGTTATAGGGAAAGATCTCGCATTATTTATGCTTTTTACAGTAATGCAAGTCATTTTATTGTATATGTTGATGTCTTACTAAGCTGGGAGACAAGTGTTGGGTTCAATCTGTTAAATGCAAGATTTGATCATTTCAGTTAAAAAGTTTTGAGTGTCTATTAATGAGAGGAAACCTCAAAAAGGACATCAGCTAACATAGGTACACTCTATATATTACATAGCTTTAAAAATAAGGAAAAATACTTACTTTTTGCTGTGTGACTTGTAATCTTACATGCAAGTATATATACATTATATACAGTATATCTGATATATATAATACATGAAATATATTATACATTATATATGTGCAACATCTTATTGAATATGATATATATAATTTATTGTATATATAATATGTGTTTTATATATGTGTGTGCATATAAACATATATTACATATCTGCCTAAGTAGTGTGGGAATTTTTTCAGTGCAAATGGAGAGAACTGCAGTGAGATGTTGATTTATTTTGAGATCTTTTATTTTTCTGACTTATTTCTTTTCTGACAATAAGAGCTATGAAAGTGAAAAATGAAGTTTTAACATTTATGTGATGCTAGACAGGCTTTTTTCACTACCTGGGGAGAAGACTCTGTGATTTTCTGATCAGCTCAGACAAGTCCACAGCAATTAGAAAGATGTTTCCCTCATCACAATCATTAAAGAAAATACAAAATAGTATATTAATTTGCACTAATTTAGCTGCAGTTGTTGCTCAAATTCCCTTCTGAGATTTACTCTGAAAATTAAATTAAATTGACATAACTGTTAAACAATACATATTCATGTAGTACATATATATATATATATGTATAAAACATCATGTCAGAGCTGTGTGAATCTGACATTAAATGAGAACAATGCTACAAAAAGAGAGATTTTTACATCAGAAGCCTAACTCTTAAAAATTCCTTTGAATTCTTGAGGTCATTCTTAGCTGTTCTCTTTCCCATACTCTTCTGTGAAACAGACTCTGAAAGACACAGACAGTATCTGAAAGGTCTGAAATAAAATTGCATTGAGACTGCTCGACAAAACAGAATAGCCACAAATCTGTGGGGCCTGACGAGATTTTCCCCAGCAGCCTGAGGGAATTGGCTGATGTTTTTGCCAAGCCACTCTTCTTCGTATTTCAAAAATCATGGCAGTCAGATAAAGTCCCTGGTGACTGGAAAAAGAGAAAATTTTTTTCTTATTTTAGAATGTGGAGAAAAGACACAGGGATCTACAGACTGGTGAGGCTCACAGCTGTGCTTGGGAATATCATGGAGCAGATCCTCATGGAGGTAAGGTCAAGACACATTCAATACAAGGTGGTTATCTGAGACAGCCAGAAGAGCCTCAACAAAGGCAAATTGTGCCTGACCACCCTGGTGGCCTCCTGTGAGGGAGGGACCACAACAGTCAGCCAGGGAAGACTGAACTATATCATCTACTTTGGCTTCTGTAAGGTCTTTGACATGCTCACACATGCCACCCTTATCTACAAACGGGAGAGAGATGGATTTGAAAGGTGAAATTTTGGTGGATGAGGAATTGACTGAAGGCACTCAGGCAGTGAGTTGTGGCCAGTTTCCAGGTGGAGACTGGTGGCAAGCAGTGTCCCTCATGGCTCAGGTATGGGCCCAATGCTCTTGAATGTCTTCATCAATGACATAGCCAGTGGGATGCAGATGACACAAAACTGAGCAATGCAAGTGACATAACAAATGGACAGGATACCATCCAGAGGGACCTGCCAAGCTCAAGGAGGGGGCCCAGAGAACCTACTGAAGTTCAACAAGTCCCAGTGCAAAGTACCTCACCTCAGCTGGGCCAATCCCAGACATGAGTACAGATTTAGAGAGCTCATTTAGAGCAGCCTTGCGGAGGACTTAGAGGTTGTCACGGATGGAAAGCTGGACATGAGCTAACAGTGTATGACCACAGTCCAGAAAGCAAATCACATCTTGGGCTGCATCAAAATAGGAGTGACCAGCAGATTCAGGGAAGTGATTCTCCCCCTATTCTCCATCTTCATGAGACCCCATGTAGAGTATTGTGTCTAGCTCTTGGATCCTCAGTAGAAGAAAGACATGGACTCCTTGGAGTGGGTCCAGAGGAAGGCCATGAAGATGATCAGAGTGCAAGAGACCTGGTGTTATTTGGCCTGGAGAAGAGAAGCTGTGGGGACTGTCTATGACAGATTTTATAAGGGGGGCTCATAAACAAAGAGAAAGAGTGACCATTTATATGGGCATTTAATGATAGGAAATGGGGGAATGTTTTTAAACTAAAAAATGAGTTCTCTAGGTTAGATGCAAGGAACACATTCTCTACTCAGAGGGTAGCGAGGTACTGGAACAGGTTGTCCAGAGAAGTTGTGGATGCCCTATCCCTGAAAGTGCTCAACAGCAGGTCGCCCAGAGCAATTTGGTGTAGTGGAGAGTGTCCCTGCCCATGGCAGTAGGGTTGAAATTCCCAGTCTAAGCCATTCAATGATTCTCTAACATACTTTCCTATCATTGGTACACAACATATTAATTTTCAAAATAAGCCACATAAATCAATGGAACCCTTTTAAAGAATTATAATTCTTTAACAATGTGAGGAACTAATAAAATTTTTAAAACCTGAACAAGGTTGAAATAGCTAAGATCTTTCCATAATGCTGGCAAGTAAAACATTTCAAGCTTATAATATTATAAGGAAACCATGTGCTATTACTTAGACATCAAGTGGGAGAGGAATTTCCATATCTCTTTTGAACAATGTGAAATAAATGATCATTTTGATCATATTGCAGATAAATGAATCATTGAATTAATTTATTTGGCCACATAAAGAAACAGTAGAAACATATAAAGACGTAGGTCTTCACTCCTTCTACATCTTTACATTCATTTCCCTAGCAGTCACATTCAGAGCAATAAAGAATATTACATTTTTGAACTGAGAAGAAGATAAATGACTGCTTGCAAAGTATAGATAGAACTGCACTCCAGAAAGCAAAGTTTAATAGATAGCCAGCATATTCCATGATTAAATTTCATATTACAGAGGTAGTCAATCTTTCTCAGGGTAAGAAGGGAAAGTATACAGTGTGAAAGAGACAGAGAGAAAATAGCGAGTTGCAGCATCTCTTACACCATTCTTCACTTCTTCTCACCTTCCCAGTGATAGTCTTTGAGTCACAAGAACATATCATGCACTCACCACACACACTAGCTCTTGGCTTCAGCTCAATTCAGAAGACACAATTTTAAAAAAATAGTAAGAAAAAGGAAGAAGTATAAACATAAGCTGTGCATCACTCTGCAAGCCATTCCTGTCACAGAAGAAAGTAATTGAGTGAGCATCAGAAGCTATTTACCCAGGAAAAAAGAAAAATTGCCACATGAGAAAGACAGTCCATGTATCTTTAATTCAAGCACCTGAAGAACTGTGACTTATCTGTGTAACAGGGAAGCTGCAAACACTTGTTTCAAGTACTGACTCAAAACTATCCTAAGAGATCAGTGTATTGCTAAGTATCTATAATTTGAACAGTTATTTTGTTATCATCAGTTCTTGTAACTTTTGGCCTTGCATCTCTGCATTTTAAGGTTTAAATTGTCTATCATTCATTCCTCTGTCAGCAAGAAGTGGCATACAATGTTTGCTCCCTTGTGTATAATTATAATTTGTGTTATTAGGGACAAGGATGAAGTAAGGAGGGACATCAAAACTTCTGCGAGAGGAGAGGAGAGGAGAGGAGAG
>VZRM01005556.1:1107798-1181537 GCA_013397955.1 Grantiella picta
AAAGGAAAGAGGAAAGAGGAAAGAGGAAAGAGGAAAGAGGAAAGAGGAAAGAGGAAAGAGGAAAGGGGAGAGGAGAGGAGTGGAGAGGAGAGGAGAGGAGAGGAAGATAGACGATACAAAGGAAGAAAAAAGAACACAAAGGAAAAAAGAATGCAAAGGAAAACGGAGGAAAAAAAGGAAGAAAGAAAAATAAAACACTGCAAACCATTGACAAATCTCTGTAACATAATGAAGCAGGGAAAACATAAAAATAAATATTTGGCTCCCAGTTTCATCAATATTTTCCTTAACATTTATTTTCAAAATATAGGCAAAATTTATATCGAGTGGACACGTGATTTTAATTTCACCAGGAGTATTAACAAAGCAGCTGACATAATGTTGAGATCACTTACTATTAAAAGGAAGTTGCAAAGTAAATATCACCTCCAGTAAATGTGATGGGAGAAGATGACAAACAAGTAGCAGGAGGGAAAGAATTTCTGATATTAACAAAAGAGTTGAGCATGTGATTATATAAAAACTCTCATTTATTGAGAAAAACATTATGTTTCTAGATTATAGTCCCAATTCTCCACCATTTTAGTCTAATTTTATGTTGCTCTTAGCTTGTTAATTTTATAAACTAAGGCTAAAATATTCAAGCTGGTAATAAGATATTAAACTTTGCCAAGATGTCATCTAAGCTATGATTGGCTTGCATTACTCTGTTACTTCACATTCATAACTTCAGCATGAATTATTACCTTTTAATGGGAGGGAATTTTGTAACCTACATTTGTAAAAAGGATAATGTTGTCAGAATAAAAATGTTACCCAGCATCCATAAGTTAACAGTCTGTATATTGAGAAAAATGGACAAGCCAAGAAGTTTAAAGAGCTGTGCTTACTTTATTGTAACCATTTTTCTGTAACTTTTACATTTTTTGTTGACTTAAAATTTTTTTCCTCTGGCAAAGACATCTAAAACTATAATTAAAAACAGATTCTGTTTCTGGTCATTTTGGAAACAAAAATTACTAATTTCAGAGAGCGTTGACTTTTTATTATATTCTTGAAGACTCGCTAGAAAAAAAATCATTATATATGTTTTCCCTTAATGTAAATCCTAATTGATACTCAATCGGAGTAATCTTTTACGAGACAGCATTTACATCGTAATGGGTTTTCCTCCCAAGGTTTTGGTGGGGTCTGCAGAGGTGGCTTCCGTGACAAGTTGCCAGAAGTTTCCCCCATGTGTAATAGACCCAATGCCAGATGGCTCCCAGATGGACCTGCTGTTGGACAGGGCTGAACCCACCAGTCTCGATCCATGAGACTTTCATTGTACTTTCTCTTCACTGTCCACTTGAGGAGTACAGTGATAGCACAACTTTAGTGGACACCTGTCAGGCAATCAAGGTCAACACACCACAACTTCATTAGATATCTCTACCAAATCTACTGCTTCAAGTGTTGTGTCTTGAGAATTAATATGCTATTTTTTTTTTTTGTATCTGTCTTCCTAAAAACACCGGAAGTGACCTCTGTTTCTTCTTTGAATAATTTGGAGCATTCCTAATACATGACAATTTTTGTTTCTGAAACTCTGTAACAGTCACCAAAACCTGGCTCCCTCTTGCAGAGAAGAGTTCATCGAGAATTACATTTCACATTGTAGCTGCTCTAATTGATTCTATGCTCACTTACCAGCCAGAGCAGAAGGAAGCCTTCTGAGGACAGCCAAAAGGAGCAGTATCATTTCGGCCTCCTCTAGTCTCTGTTTTGAAAGGAGCCAGCCAAACCTGAAATGGGTAAAATGCATTTCTAATTTCAGTGTAGAGTGGTGACCTAAAATACTATCTCTAACCTCTAAGTGTGAGATCTAACCTCTAGGTTCAAAAGCTTTTATTCTTTTCCGTCAGTGTTAGTCTTGCTCAATATAATTAATGTGTTTAATACTTTCAGACTCTCAAAAATGTAAAAAATCAAGGCTTTACCAGAAATACTACTTGATAGCAGCAGCAAGAGCAGTAAATTGCAATTTACCTTCAAAGTCAATTACATCACACCAATAATCCTTCCTTACTTTTTACTGCAAGTCTACTGGAGAATTCACATTATGTAAAGATTCATTTTAAAATTCCCAAATGGCTAGTATCAGAGAAACTTAAAAATTAAAGGACTGCCAATAGATTTGCCAGGATTCAAACAACAGCCTGAGCTGGTGTAAATGCATTAAAAAAATCTGCATAACCTATTAATGTGGCACAGCTTCAAAATGTAGAGTGAAGCATACAGAAAAATGCAGAATTGAGATAATTTGGGGAAGTGATATGTTTCAGGAGGTTGTTAGAAGTGTGATATGAACACTTAAAATTGCTTTTGTTTACAAAATATTAAAAAGAAAGAACAGTGGGATTTGACCGTGCTAGTCACCCTTATGTTATCACTATATATCACTGTAAAAAGTTTCTCTCCGTCTTTGTTGTAGGCTCCCTTCAGGTGCTGGAAGGGATAATTAAGTCACACTGAAGCCTTCTCTTTTCCAGGCTGAAGCATCCAATTTCTCTCAGCCTTTCCTCATGGGAGAGGTGCTCCATCCCTTTAATCATCTTCATCTTCTTGTTCCCTGAGCGTGTGAGCAAGACCTGACCAGGAGCTTCTCCTGCTGAGCCACAGCAGCCAGGTAGCTCATGAGCTGAGGACATAGTTGCCTGTGCTCTCAGCCTGAAGGAGTCCAGCAGAGCCCTTCTTCCCCATCAGGACCTCGGGAGAACCCCTCAGCACAGGGCTGGGCACTCCTGCCAGCCACTGTCCCTCCCCATGGCTCATGTGAGCAGAGGACATCACCCAGGACTTGTGAACTCTCAGTCCTTGCAGTCATCTCCTGCTGAGAAAACTCAGGAGTGGGAAAACACCCTATCCAGCCCTGTACCTCTGCAGAATCAGCTTCCCAAAAAATGGCCATGGCTTCTGCAGGAGAGGGCAGGCAGTGCCTTTTGGCAGTGCAGCACTTCAAGCAACAGACTGACCACAGCATGTGCCAGCTGAAACCTTGGTCCTTGAGCAGAGAAACCATCCTGAGAAGGCAGCCAGCTCCTTTGCTGTTTCAATTTTGCACTGAGCTGCAATGATGATACCAGGTTCATTTTCTTTGGGGTTCCTGCTGGTCCTCACTGCACAAACAGCATTTTGAGTGCCCCAGGAGAGAGAAGTCATGGGGAGGCCTTGTTTCCCTCTCTAATTGCCTGCAAGCTGCGAGTGGCACAGGAGGGGAACATCCCGGGGCAGAGCTGAGAGTATGAAGCAGAAAGGAGGGTAAGTACAGGATTTTGGGCAGAGTTTTGCCTGCCCCTGGTGCACCATGCAAGTGACTAAGTAGACCCTGATGGGAAGAAAAACTGCGTGTGGATCACCAGGTTCCAGAGGCATCTCTCACCCTAGGCCCAGGGCACAAGTGGCATCTTGCTGCCACAGGGTCAGCAGGTAACAACTTGAAAAAATCAGATTAAGAAGGGAGGCCCATTTGCAGACTTCTACCTGGATCACAAAGGTGATATGATAGGCCTAATTGTTTCACCTAGAAATGAATCCTGTCATCCAGTGAAGTTAAAAAACATTTTTCATAACTGCAGCAGTTTTCTTTAAGCTTCTTGAGTTCACAGCTGTCCTCTCTCGAGTGCCCCTTGAAGGAGTCTGTCTGGGACTGGAGCACCTCTCTTGTGAGGAGAGGCAGGGCAAGCTGGGACTGTTTAAACTAGAGAAGAGAATGCTCAGGGGAATCTCATCTACGAAATTATATAAGCACATATATGCCATACAGAACAACAGCAAGTGGAATATGAACCACAGTGTGGCAGCCAGGAGGGCCAGCAGTGTCCTGGGGTGCATCACATACAGCAGAGCTGGTAAATCTAGGGAGGTGGTTCCCACACACAGCCCTGACCCCACCTTGAGTACTATAAACAGTTTTTGGTGCCTCTGTACTGGAAGATATTGGAGGAATAGGCAAAACTCATGGCAAGGGAGAATAGTATCTATCTGTTAAAAGAGAAGGAGTAGTAGTTAATTGGAATGTACAAATCTGTATGTTGGATATAAAAATGGTATAGGTATGTGGTATAAGCTGTAAGTGTTGGTAAGATACTTCAATAATGAGAATAAAATACAATGGAATGGTTAGAAGATATGTAAATTTATTGAATTAAGTGGGACTGAGCATGACACAAATGATATGGAATAAGGAATCGAGACTGTAATGAGTCTGGCTGGGGTGGAGTTAGCTTTCTCCGTGGCTTTCATCATAGTGTGCTTCCTTGTACCTAGAAAGGCGCTGATAACACATCAGTGTTTTGGCTACTGCTGAGCAGTACTCCCACAGCATCAAGGCTGTCTGTCCAACATCCCCCCTGGGCCCCCAAAAGCCAGGAGGCTGGGCGTGTGGGCAAGAGATTGGCAGGGTACATAGCCTGGACAGCTGACCCAAACTGACCAAAGCAGTATTCCATACTGTATGACATCTGCTCAGCAATAAGAACCAGGAGTTTGAGGAGGAAGGAGCAGCAAAGTGTGATGAACTGACAGTAACCCCCAATCCCTGTCCTCTTCCACTGGGCAAGGGAAAGAGCTAAAAGATCCAGGAGTAAAGCCGAGACTAGGAAGAAGCAAGGAATGGTGGGAAGGTGTGTGAACATTTGATTTCATTTCCCACTACCCAATTCCAATTTGATTGGTAATAAATTGATTTCCAAATATTGAGTCTGCTTAGCCAGTGCTAGTAATTGTTGAAAAATATTTCTTCCCTGGTCCAGCTGAGGAGGGAGAGAGATAGAGAAACTTGGTGGGCACTCACTGTCCAGCCAAGGTCAACCCACAGTCTTTGTGGGGAGTTGCTGAGGGAATTGACATCATTTAGCCTGGTGAATAGGACTCTGAGGGAAGACCTTACCACTTTCTATGCCTGCTTCAAAGGAGGTTGTAGAGAAGTTTCAGTCTCTTCTCCCAAGCAACAACTGATAGGAGAAAAGAAAATGGCCTCAAGTGGTGCCAGGGAGTTTTAGATTAGATTTTAGGCAAAAATCTTCATTGAAAAGATTGTCAAGTACAAGAACAGGCTGCCTAGGCAAGTAATTGGTCACTATCCATGGAGACATTTAATAGCCCTTGTAGATGTGGTCTGGCCCTTGAGGATATGGTTGAGTGATGGCCTTGACAATGTTAACAGCTGGACTCAAATCCTAAAAGTCTTTTCCAAACTAAAAAAAAAATTATAAAAGTCAGAAATCCTACTCTCTTATGATTGGAAAGATTGATATGAAATGGAGGTACTTTTTATTTAGGAAAAATAGCACAGATTATGAACACTTCATTTAATGCCACATCCTAAGAAAAATGTTTCATGTTCTAATCAAGTAGAAGGTAATCTAAAATACCAGATTTCAGGAAATATATTTCAACCAAAAAGGAGTTGCTATGTCATTGATCAAGCCAATGGCACTGGATTCAAAAATAACACAGACATGGATACATCTCTGGGAGATGGCAAAACATTATCCCCCTGGCACATTTATCTGGCACATTTAACTGCTACTACAATTATAAAATATATTTTCCTTAAAAAAAATTATAGAGACAAAGCAAAGCAATAGGGAGTCTTCATGTTTCATTTTCAAAGGAACATTCTCTGATGGAAACACACCACTTTCATTAAAGTAAGTGGGAGTCAATCACAGCAGAGTGAAGGAAAGTACACAGACATAAATATATTAAGGTGGATAACCCCTGAAAATGCCCTGGTTTAGTTCATTCTTAAATTTGAGCCACACCTGTTAATTTTCCCAGAAATGGAGTAACTTCAAATTAAGAGTACGTTGTTATTATAGTGATGTCCATGTGGGTAGTGCTACACACCACAAAGGGAAATTGCAAGAAACATGTAATGTAAGAAACATGTAATACAGGAAGTAGTTCTCCATGACAAAGTGTGCCAAAATCAGAGCCTTTATTTGTTGAGTATTCCCAAAGATTTCAGTTCCTCAGAAGGGTAGCAATTCAAGGGCACTAGAATCAAGATTTCTATGAAAAATCTGGCATGTTTGCAGAATGAAAAGGGGGGGAAATAGTAGCTTCTAGTCTCAGATTATTTCTTTTGCCTTATTTACAACATTTTGCATTCTGCCTGTTCCATGGTGAGTAAACTCAGTAAGCTTAATTAAGCAGTAAAAAGAGAATTAATAATATAATTAATTAAGATGCAAAGAACTGCCAGATAGAAAAGTCTACTTTTTCTTAATGAATTTTCCTGTTCTTACTGACAAGGAACATGAGCTAAAATTGTGCACTTGTGCACTAAAAAATTATTTTTCACCTGTCCTTTAGATTTACCTCAACACTATTTCCATGCTTTGTGAAAATATCCGTCAATCTCAGATTAGCTCCCTAGACGAAAAAAGCAGCTTTGTTATCTTTTCCAGTGACCCAACTTTGACAAATTACTGATATACTTTTCATTTGCAGAGAACATACTTTAACTTGAATTCCTTATTTGGTCTTCTGGCACTCTTCAGTTTGGCAAGTAATTATTTTTGCAGCGCATATTTTCAAAGTAAATTTTTAAAACTTTTTTGTTATAGATCCTAACATTGCTCTCCCAAATTATTCAAATGGCCACGCCATTCACATATCCTTCTCACAGCTTCACCTCTATGAAATATTACATCCATCTAATAACCTCAAATTTTGCTCTGAGATTATTAGATAGATGCAAAATGATCCATATTTCTTCAATGCATAACCACTAGACACGTTCTCAAAAAGGATATTAAAAGATCAAGTGGCAACATGACCAAAAAAAGCAGGATATAGAAAAGATGTCACAAAAATAAGTTGAAGACTGGGAATTTTTGCTCAGAAAGAAGGTAAGTAAAAAGAGATATTATTTGACTTTAAAGAAAGGCAGATTAAATGCATTTCAAGATGTCAGCATGTAGAATTAATTTGACAGATAGTAGGGGGGTTAATGTCCTTATTGCTCTGGCAAGTAGAAAATACTGTTAAAGTTTCCCCAGGCATTTTCAAGACCCATTCTTGTTACCTATAGGTAACTGTGATGCAAATGAGGTTGGCCTTTTATTTTACTGAGTGGCAGTAAAGGAAAAAAACTTTAATATCCTTTATAGGGGAGGACAGCTAACTGCCTGGTCAGTATGTAAGATAAATAGAAAAAAATAGCTATACACTTTTCCTACGTAAAAGCTTGAAAAAACGCCTTATGTGTTTTTCACAAGAAGGGTTGTAGGCCTATAATTTATAAATTGAACCAAGCCAAAACCAGACTATTGGCTTTAGTGAGACATGATAAAAACTACAAAATACAGCAAAACAGTAATACAAGTGCATACAAGTCATATCAATATGGAAACACTCATACAAGTGCCTCAAACAAAGAAGCAATACATGAAAACTTTGAAATAAAATGCAACACAGGGAGAGAAGTAAGATCCATAACATCAAGATTTACATGGCATTGTTAATCGACAGTATCTACTAATGAACAGCTGCATAGACACTTATTACATAAAAGTCTTAGTTAGAGAGGTCATTAAAGAGTTAAGTTACTAACTATAGCAAAACACTAGAAAATGCACATAAAACAGAATAAGCATCATGATATTACTGCAGATATACATAGCAAACTCTCAACAGATATGATAACAGGATAGTAAAGAAAATTTAAGATTATCGTTACAAAATATAGGAACACCACGTAGCCAACAAAAGTCTGCTGCAACTTTACTACTTACCAGGAGATGACTGGATAGTTGCTGATGTAATGAACTTTCTGACATTCTTCATAAAGAAGCCAATTTCCTATTGTAAATGTAGCAGCAATTTTTACTGTGTAGAAAAAGGCATATTATAATTACCTTTATATCATATTTAATCTAATAAAGACTCTTCAGCTGTATGTTAAGAACTGTATTATAAAAGCATTCTAAATTATGTAAGAAGAGAGGGTGCAGGAGCTTTTGCAGTGTATAAGTGAATGATACTGTAAATGGTCCACAGAAAACTGGGAAGCATATCCATAGTTCAAACTACATGGATGTGTGGAATTAATGTAGTCAACGGCTTAGAGATGCTCTTGCAATCAGAGCAGGTAATATTTTGGTCTTGGAGGAAACAAATAATTCCCAAACATGAAAGTAATATTAGCAGGAATAAAACATAGCTTGCAACAACTTGTTGCTCTCAAACATAGAAGCAACCAAAGTATTTTTCTTCTGAGTTTGTTGTATGCTGTACAGAGGCAGAGAAGAAAGAGGCCATGCAGGAGCAAGCCCAAATGTTGTTTTCAATCTGGCTCCTCAGGGAGGAAAAACAATGACTCTACTGTCACCATACACTCAACAGACAAACGGTAGCTCACACTTCAGCAGCACTTGCAGTACTTCACAAACTTGCACATACAAGTCACATTCTCTACAGTTGTTAAGCAACTAAAAAAACCCTTACAGATGCCATATTTAAAGTCAAATTCCAAAGTCGAAGATAAGATGAGCGAGAAATTACAGCAAGCAACTTCTCAAATACATATTTCATCATCTTAGATCACATTGTGTATTCCTCAAACCCAGAAAATCATTTCATCACTGGATCACTGCGCAGTTTGTCAAACCTTTCCCAGAAGATCCTTTTCATTTCCATAACTGTCAAATATTAAGTGGTTGTGATAGATATAAAATCGCTCTAAATGTTTTATGTTGACTGGACAGCTGTGATACTTACTGTATCAATGCAAAATTTTTAATTTTTTCAAGAAGGGGATATATAAGGAAGAACATATGAAAATTAACCAAAATACTTTTAGTCCTCATTAATACTTTAGAATTCAGTCAAGATATACCATGAGGACTCGTGGGGTGGGGGGAGGAGAGGGAGGACGTAGTAAAGAGCTAAGGGAATTCAAGCAATTGAAACAGCATTATAGGAGGTATTTCCTAAAGCATTGTCAGTGAAAACCCATCTTACACAAATACACAAATAGGTGTATAAGGAAGCTATTTACCCTGTCCTGGATAAGAAGACTTTATAACTTTCAACATGAACATGCCGGTTTCAATGCTTGTACTTGCACTCATTTTTGTTCTTACTTTGAGAACGGAAAACAAAACACTTTTTTTCACAAAGTCACTATTAGCAACTAGTGAGTAAATTCCTAGAGAAAAGCCCTCATATGGTGATTTCAGTTGAGTTTACTTGATATCATAGTTCAAGAAATAAATGAGTGAAGTTATGGTAGCAGTGGAAGTCCTTTGCCTGAAGGACTTGGAGCACTCAGCAGGATTTGGAAAATTCATCAGAAGTATCCTGATATCTGTAAAGATAAGAGAAAAGAGAGTAAGCCTATTTGATTAAATATTTGAATCTTAACAGATGTCTACCTCTTCAGACAGAAATCTTAATCCCTTATCCATGGGACATTTGAAAGTGACATCATGCTGATTTATATCAAACATTTAATTATAAGGACATAGAGAATGACTGTAGGTAGCAGCTGGGTCTGCCTTCTGTGTGGTCCTAATGAACTGGCAGTATATTGGTACAAAACAGAAAAACACCAACATAACAGACACCACAAGTCTGTGTAGACTGACAGATTTACCCATCTACTGTTCCACTTCAAGGACCAGTCTCACAATTGTTAACACTGTAAATATATCTCAATTTCTGCCTGGATTTTAGCATGGATCAAATACTTTATTCCCAGTCTTTCATGTGCTTCTCCAGAAATCAGAAAATTCATTCTGGTTCCATTCTCTGCTGACTGGATATGCAGAGGCAGATGGGTCTGCACCATTTACTCAAGGGAACAAAATGCTATACCTCACAACAAAGACTACATAAATATTATTATTTTCATTTACTAGGCCTCCTATGTGATTAGATCATTGTGTCAGAAGGAGACAAAGCTGGCTTCAGATATTTTCTGACAGAGAAAATAGCTGGAGCTTCATTCCTTACAGCTTGGTCTATTCCACGGCAACTCCAGTATTATATATCATGTGGACATTCAGCTATTGTGGGTTAAAATAGTCTTTTTCCACACAGATTTGATAAAATTTTATAAAAACAAGAATAGTTTTTAAATAATCACAACTATTTCTTGGCTGTTAAAGTTTGTGTTTGGGGTTTTATTTTGAGAATTGTTGGGGCTTTTCTAACCAATAGTTATGCAGCAGTACTAACAGTTTGTCTTTTTCCCATCTGTTATTTTCATTAAGTGGTATGTTAGGTTTCATTCTTGTTAAATAAATAATAAGGAAAAATTTAAACCAAAGTTCAGAATTCCATCATCCAGCATTTTCAGTTTTCTGTGAACCATCACTCTCTCATTTGTCATCGTTACTTTAAAATGAGCTAGTCCTCTATCACCTTTTTCCAGTTAACCTAGATACAGAAAAAATCCCCAACTTTCACTGTTACACCAAAGTGCTTATTCGTATTTTGTCTCATGTAAAGACTTTAGCTATCGCAGAATCACAGAATTGTTTATGTTGGACAGGATCTCTGGATACCATCTCATCCAGCTACCCTGCTCAGGAAGGATTAGCCAAAGCAGGTTCCCCAGGACCATGTGCAGCCAGGTTTTGAGTATTTCCAAGGATGGACATTTCAGAATCTCTCTGAGTGTACAAGTTTGGCTGGGATAGAGGGTTTTTTCTGCATAGTAACTCATATGGTTTCACGTATTTCAGCACATGTAACTAAAAAATCCAAAATTCCTGTTATTTATGACAATCATACAAAAATTACCACGTTTGATAAAATTATCATGTGACATGAAGGAATGATAATAAGATTAGACTAGTGATTTCATTTATTTAAGTGAAAGAACTGATAAATTTTCCCATTGAAACTCTCATATTTGGATACTGAAATAAATACAGAAATAAATTTCTGAAGGAATCAGATATAAACTCTAGCTTGGTAATGTACCAGATACCTCTAGACAAATTAAGAATCATGTTTATCTCCATATATCAGGCTTACCTCAGGAAATACTTTCTTCACCAGTTTCTTTCCAAGATACTGTATTATAATTACATCCTGCATATTTATCCTGAAGTACAGACAGTGTCAATTTCTGATATTATTCTACATTAAATCAGTGTATGTCCACTAAAGATGACTTTGTCTTACCAATGATGTATGCTACTTTCATGGAACTTAATTCTTAAATAATTTTAATCTAACTTTATGTCCTTAGCCTCCAGCTGCTTGCAATGCTCAGACCACTACTGGAGGTATCTGGAAGATGACAATTCAGCTTTTCAGGAGATAAAAGTTTGTTTTCATTCATTACAGAGCAACTGCAGCAAAGAATATTTTGAACACACATAATGCCAAAACTTTGAAATATCTGTTTACAACTCAAACCATCACTTTTTAACTGTTGTCTTGGGGAGAGCCAGAGCACCCAATCATTTACTGTGCGTGAAAATAATTCCCAGGAGATACCACCTTGTTCCAACTTGAAAGGTATCATCAATGGTCTTTCTTAGCTCAGGATCTCAGTTCAACGTGAATCTTTTCCATCTCAGAATAAAAAACCCTCTAGTCCAAGTTCAGCGCTGCATTTGTCATTATATTGCTCCTCTGTCATAACTATCACAAAGCTGGCTTTTAGGAGCAAAAACTAAGCTTGCATTTACCTACAAAATGCTATGTAATCATATCTAATTACAGATGAACTCACTTTACTCTCCAGAGCCCAGTGAGGAGGGCATTGACCAGAAAGATATGTCAATTTATGCCCTAGTTCTACCTGAAGTGAACTTATCCTTGCAAAAGTTTGACCTGGCTCGAGACTTAAAACCTGAGTTTCTCCAGGTGAGCCAAGCCTGGATGCTCTGGAAGTATTACCTCATACTGAAGGGTAGGTGTAGTTTTAGCTGGTAAATTACAGTGAACACCAGAGTTTCACCTCACTCCTCTGGACTTCTGAGGGAAGGAAGAAGGAAGCCAGGTGCACAAGCAAGAAAGGGGCTGCTGTGGAGTGCACTGGCTCTGTCACAGGAATGGTGGAAGACACCATAACATGCATCCACGTGGCAGTACAGACAACATAAAGACATTACTGTCATGCTCTGGAGGAATCCATCTCCCTTCTTTTTCAAACTATGGTAGACAAAACCTTTTTTTCAACCATTTTTGTCCCTTAAGGAATGTGTCCTCAGTGATGCTACTGTCTTCCTCTCTTCTTCCTCTGTAACAGCAACACTGCAGAGCAGGTGCAGAAAGTTTCAGGCTCTTTGCTCCCACTCCAAACACAGTTCAGGCCCTGTAGCTGGTCTGGGAGAGTGCTTATCCTGAGCACATATGCTCTGATTACTAACCTGCGCATGGAGCTACACAGCGTCTGGACTGGCACTGCCTCACTGCCAGGAAGCCTGAGGACACTGAAAATGACGTCTAGCTGTTCATTGGTATATTTATAGAATTAGGCAGGAGTTGGCAATTACAAGTCTGCCTAATTTATAATGATATTAGCAGATTACAGTTCTCATCCAGTCTTTTATACAAGCCTGAGATACACAAGCAGTGTTACTGGGTGTATTCCAGGCTGAAAGTATAAGTCTTTGAGTAAAAATAATATTAAACAAAGACACAAAGGACTTCAAGGCACATGGCATGAGACTGGGATTGGGTATTGTGACTGACCACGGGTAAGCAGACTGGCTTACTTTCCTTAAAACACATCAAATTTTATTTTACTTCATTCTTGCCTGGTTCAGTTGATTGTCCTTCATTGAGAAAAGACAATTTATGCTATTCCTGGGCAACATTAAGCAGCAGCTGGTTTAGCTTCTTCAAATTCTCTGAGTGAGGTTCACCCATCTCCAGCAAGGTTAGGCCAGTAGCTCTTGGAATTTAACATGTTCCTTAGAAGCTGATGGTTCACATCATAATCCTATTAGCTACCCTGACCCTAGCCACCCCAAAATCTTCCTGTTACACAGGGAATGAGATTACTTGGTCTGGGATATTGTGGAATCTTTTTGTACTTTACAGAGTGTACAAATTCACCTATTCAAGGGCAGTTGTCAGCTGGGAAACTTTAATTTATATAAAAAAATTTAGTGCTCCATTAACAGAACAAAGCAGCAATAATTGGGTCAAAGTTCCAGCTCAAAGCCAACAAAACCAAGAAAACAAAAATGGAAGTTTTTAGTGGAGAACATCTGCTACTACAATAAAATTACGTTTCTTTCTTTCACCCAGGAGCCAGGTATGGTCAGAGAATTAAAGCAATGAAATGAAAGATAAATGAGTTTTCTGAAGAACTAATGATATCTTTTCTAAAGAAACATAATTGTGTATTGTTCAATAAAATAAACACACAAATAAAACCCTGTACATTATGTTCTCTTGCAGCGTCTGATAGGTATAATTTTTTTTTTTAAAGTAGAAGAAATCCATTGTGTAATTATATCCTGAAATACAATTCAGTAACAAATATATAGGTACTATTATATAATTATTATATGTTTATAACTGTTATAAATAATTGCAGCTTAACTCAAGATCTAAGCCCTTAGTCTTAAATGAGATGCCTAAATTGGTTTACTGGCCCCCTATTGAGTTCAACATATAGAAAAATGTCTAGATTTACTACAAGGCAACTTGTAATTTATCTACAGGATTTTAAAAGCTTCTCAGAGTATGTTTATGCTGCAGACAGAACACACTGCAGCCGATGTAGAGATATGTGAGCTAGGTTTAAATTGGTATCCATTGGTATACCAGTGTGTACTGCAAAGCCAGGACAGGACAATGGATGAATATTGTGACAGCAATGCCAGCTTTCTCTATAAAATTCTGTATATTTTTGTTGTTCAAGTCTGTCATTTTTTTTCAACAAACACCTTACCCCCAAATGATACACTTGTTTTCCTACTGCCTTTGGTTTAAACAAAAGTCTGCAGATAACTTTCTGTAGCTATCAAGGAAGATGTCCCAAAATTAAACTCCTATTTTCTGATTACTTCAGGTCTTTTTCCAAAAAGCATGTCGATAATCTTGTGTCAATATAAAGCCACCTTAGAGTGATCTGATACACCTTAGAAGAACCTGTGCTTTAATGACTATGAGGGGAAAAATCTGGGGTGAATTAGAAAATTCAGTACATACTAGAGTGATCAGAGTGACTTGTGTATGAAGGACTTAATAGCATCTCAGAAACTGAGTTTCCAAGACATAATGAGACTTTCTTCTTAGAAATTGTTAACCAGTAGTAGCAAGAGAGTGTTGAACAAAATTAGATTACTGCTTGCACTAATTTTCTTCCCAAATAGCAGAAATTGCCATTGGAAGAACATATCTCAAGGAAATTTAGTTACTAATACCAGGAATATACAGTGACTATCCTTAGTCTCTCTTTTGTGGGTCCTTGTTTCTACCTGCTGTCAGACTAAAAGTAAATACATGGGAAACTAGCACTGACCTGTCAGGCTATTTAGGATGAAGGAGAAATTACACCCTAAAGCAGGTAGGACACACATCTGTGGCCTGTTCATCCTGTAGCAAAAATGACAGATGAACTACATCAACAACATCGTGAACAGCTGCAGGTTGGAAATAGATCCTACATATGAGTGATTTAGTGTCAAGATTGGTCAATAGACTTATTCAGTTGGGCCAAACCTGACAACATCAACAAAATACCATTCCAGTTAGTTGTAGGGACTATTTTGCAAACAACAGTTATCCATAGCCTTAATATGGCTTGGCTGGCAACACAGATACTCAGGAGAGAGTTCACAGGACTCCAAACAACTGTAAGGTAGTCAACAGCAGGACCTCAACACAATGTTCAGAGACAATACAAGACAGGAAGCATAATAACACAAAACAAGGTGTTTTGCTACTAAGCTGTGAATTGGAGAGTTAGTGTCTCATATTTTGTAATGATGTTTGTTAATAATATCTAAATATCATTGCTAGGCACATACCCTAGAAAAATAACTGTATTCCTACATCCAGGAAATCCACAGTCCTCATTGCCTACCTGCATGCAGCCTGAAATTAAATGAAATGCAGAAGAAATAGCAATTGTTAGAAACTAAATTTAGAAGCCATGAAAGGAGACGTGCTTGTTTATAGCTAATGGTCCCTGATTAATGCCAGCTGGTGGCTGTGCTTCCCTGCTTCAGAGTTTTGCAGTGCAATGTACCGTACGCTTACAGGACTCACTGCCCACAGGCAGGGCCAACCTGTTTGATGCAGAAGAAGAGCTAGCAAGAACACTGGGGCTCGGACAAGGCAGATGGAGCTGACACTGTCCTGTGGATAGAGCCAGAACCCAGGGATGAGGTTCTTCTGTGCAGCAATAGTGAGAGAATTAGCATGGAAACTATACTCTGTTACTTTTGCTGCTTTTCTGGTTTTATTTATTGTGTATTCTGGAATACAGCAATGGGTTGTTATTTGTCATGTTCTTATCCTTCCCTGCTTGTTGTTTTTGAGTTTTCCCATCTTTGGTTAGCATTTTCCCACACCCATGTATTTTTTTTATTTGGCACTGTATTCCCCAAGATACAGAATTCACTGAACTGCCCTTTCTGACATACCATGCTCATGTTCATTCATTTACTCAACACAAGTCCAAAGCAGAAATGAGCAGTACCCCAGAGCTCCCTACTATCTAGCCTAATGCACATGCAACAGCTACAACAATGCAATGCAGTCTTTTAATCTTTCTTTCCATCAAGTCCAATTTGCAGGTTTTTTCTTCAGTTATGTCTATATTATTTCTGCACTTAAATGAGGATGGGATTCACAGACTACAAGATTTCCAGGACATAGTCAAATACAGTTTATACCTGAACTTTACCTAGAGCAGTGTGGATCCTCCTCCAGAGATAAATATTTAGCATAGTTGATGACATATTGTAAGTTGCTTTTTAAATCATCCTATCTAGATATTTTCTATAAAGTAATTGTTAAAATAAATTATCTGAGAATCCCAGAAAAGCTTTTTTTGATTTCCTTAATTGAAAATATTTCATCCTCTCCCTTTATCTTAGTAATTTCCTTAATATAAGCATCTGCTAGTAAGTAAAAAATCTCTGATTATATTGTAAGTTTCAATTATTCTTTTACCTTGAGTGTAGTGGCACTGCTGGTGTACACTTCCAACTTACATGAAAGGCTTGTATTCCATTTATACATCTTTATATTCCAAAGAAAAAGGGCATAATTTCATGTTGCTGCTCCTCACATCTGTGAGGACAGATGTGGGAAATCTGGATATGGTAGTTGAGTTTTATATCTGCACTTGGAAGAGATTACTGACTTGGCTAGTATTGTTACTATCATTGTTTTGGTTGTGCCTGTTCTCTGGTGAATCACCAGGTCATCAGAGAGGCCAAACAACTTTGTTATCAATCTTTTAAAAGTCAATAAAAAACCCTAGGAGTTGTGATCTTCTCTCTGACTTCTTTAGAAGGAAAGTATCTTTAGCATCACTACACTCAGCTGCATTGTGCACCATAGATGACTAGTTGAGTCAAAACAAGGTATTTTTCCCTTGAATATATCTGTTCTAAAATACCAAGGACCACATGCAGAAAATTAATGACATTTCTTTTCAGGGAGTCATAGTTTCTCATCATAATAGTGCCTTTCAGTCAACTTCATCTCATTAGCATGAATCTTCCGTGTATTACCAAAGTGTATTGTGAGTGTGAGAGCAGTAGGAGAAAAAAAAAGAAGACTTAATTATTTGTTTCTCTGTCAACTCCAGAGGTTAGAAAAACACTAGAAACTGTCAGCAGTCATTGTCTTTAGGACAGATGGTGCTCTTGTATGCAGTTCTTCTTCTCCAAACTTGGTTACAGACATGCCTGTTATGAAAAGATCAGCTTCTTATATTCCCTACTTTTGACCATAGCACAGGTCTGGTAATCACTAATGTCATTAATCGCATGAAGTACAAATCATTTGAAGATAATTGTGAACAGAGGCAGACTTTTCAGTAGTTCTGTACACCAAAATTTCATAGTTTGATGCATAATAATAGACTTTGAGACTGAATTTAAAAAAAAGAAGAAAATAAAAATCCTCCTCTTTAGCATCCCTGAGCAAGCTTTGCATGTAAAGACATTTAGAAGCGTATTTATAATTTATTCACCACAAGCCAACAAAATAGGGGACAAAGAACAGCTATGTGATTCTGTCCCCATGGCACCAACCAGCAAAGATAATGGGTCGGCATTCCTCTCATCCCTTTCCTGAAACAGCAAAGGCTTCACTGCCTGACAGGAACGACTGGGTGGCAAATGCTTCCATTGCTTAGATAATTGCAATAAAGCTGTAAGTTAAAAGCTTTGAGTTGGTGATTATATCTAGGCCTTCATGAATCCTTGACATAGAGGGTGGTATTTTCATATATTGGTATATAGGTATTATGACTCTCACATACAGTAGCTGCTCTGAAACAAAGTGTTCCAGAGATTTATCCTTACAGAGGAAACTGAAGAGTGATAATGGGGAGCAAAATGAGCCTTGGATTTTGAGCAAGGCTTACAACACTTTATATTTACTCTGCATGTCTAAGCATTGTCTTGCTGGAACAGATTAGCTGGCTGGTTCACTGCTTGTGAGGAACTGTTTTTTTAAGAAAATGTCACAATAGCTGTTTGTTTTCTCTAAAATAACAGAATAGAACTGGAACACAGACAATGAAACAGACTTGGTCAGACTCCTGGGTTCAAAGCAGTAACTTAGTGTGAAGATCAGTTGGTCCCACTTGCTCTTAATCCAGAGAATAAATAGGGTGAAAACAGGAAGCAATGAAACTGAAGACTATACATAACAGAGAGTAAACTCCTCTTCAGAGAGACTGAACACATGTCTTGTGAAAGGCGTGCTGTTGTGCTGGGCTGGTTAATAACTGCCAATTGCCTTGTCGTATGCTTTGGGCACAGAAAAAAAGTGAAATCATCATGCCTGGATGCTTCACATATACTGCACAGAAAATGTTAATTAACCTGAGAAAATATATATGTCATTTAGGAATGCAGTTAGATACTCTCAAAATAAGTTGTTTCCATATGTTCACCTGTGGCACAAATTACATTCCAAAAAAAAGAAAAAAAAAACAAACCATTGCTGCATCACTGATACATAATGGAATTTATTTGTACCAGTGAAAAACAGCTCAAAAAAAAAAAATTCGTACTCCTGGAGGAGAAATTAGGCCTTTGCTGGACACAGGTGTAAACATTAGACAATCACTGTCTTTTGTCTTTGAAATTCAATCCTTCATGTGAAACCTACAAAACAGACAGATCCTACATACTAACTAAAGCAACTTTTACACTGCCAACTGACAGTCACCCTTTCCCAGCTTCCAGGATTTTTTTAGCTCTCGGATTCAACACAAGAACTTCTCTTTCTACAGTACATCCAAAGAAATCTCTGTAACATCCATTTCAGGTGCTTGTCTCCACCTGTTTCCAATCCAGCTGGCTAGTCTTACAGAAGCTTCTTAGAGAAGAGAGTTTACCTATTTCTACTTCAGAGTTCAAGAGTCTTCCCTCTAGTAGTCCCTTCAGCACTAATTACTGGAAGTGAAGTCTGTGCCATCAAGCTTCATTTCACTTTCATGCTTTTCCTTCCTTGCTGCCAGACACATTCCAATTATTCTCAAGGTGAATAGAGCACATCAAAAGAAGAGCTGTTGAATATGTTTAGTCTACGTTTTGTAAAAGGCGACCGTTGTCTATTTCTTTTTCTGGCAAACTTATCTGTATTCTTATATTCAAACACACAGGTGGGAATTTTTGGGGTCCTTATGGTCACTTAGAAGTTGATGCTGACCTTATATAAGCAGCTTTACATTCTGGGATGTGATGCAAGTGTAACAGCTCCACTGAGCAGTCCTTTTCTAAAAAAAGATACAGCATCTTTTGGTGTCTGCTGTTGGCACTTGGAACAGCACCAGTGATTCATTCAGGTGCCCTTCCAAATTGTATTAAGTCTAAGGTAATTGGCTTCCATAAATTTAGGACAAAGGAAATATGTGTCTTAATTCAGATTCCATTTGTTTTAAACCAATTTGGTTCCATTTTATCAAAAGGAGTAGCACCAAGTTTATGAATTTCAGTATGGTCTATCATTTAAAACTGGGTTATCAGTTCCCAGTTTTACTTATGACAATGCCTGATAGCATACTATAATATAGATGTTTATAGCATAGATGTTTTCAAAAGTCAGTATTTTTCTTACTGATGTTTAAGCCGCACTGTTTCAAATAATGACGGAATGTGTTTGCAACCATGGGGCAAATAGAGAATAATAAAACCACTGTGAAGCAGTTGTGGTGTGATTAGAGGAGAATTCCTTGAGCAAGGCTACTTATTCATGTATCCCTCTATTACCTGTGTTTGGAACAGGACTTAATCTATCTAGGGAACATTTAATTTTCCCACTCCTAGATATACCTGAAGTCATCAAAGTATTAGGTATGTAATTTTAACAAGTACAATATCTTCTACCATATATTACTGCAGTAAGCCAACTTTGGAACGGATTGATAATACATTGATTGAAAATGTATGTAGTTCCTTGTTTTGCTGCAAACAGTATTCAAACCGAAATCTAAAATTCCCTTAATCTCAAAATTCATGCAACTTTACTAATCTTATGTTGGAAATAAACTTTGAAGTGCAATTTGTTGAATTCTGAATCATATCAATGATGAGTAAAGCACAGACATGACAACTCAGGGATGAGCTATAAATGTCACGTCAATTTTTATGCCAATTTTTTCTGTTGTATCTGATGTTGCAAAACTGTTGTTATCACCAGGCCTGTGCATATGAATTTTAGAGATTTTCTTACATCACAGCTTTTCTTGAAGCTCTTTGACTTTTATAGATTTTTTTTGAGTTACACAAAAGCCTGAGTGAAAAGAAAAAAACCAAAAACCCTTCTCTCAATGGAAGACTTCTTAGCGTTATTGCCTCTTGAGAGATTGCCCTAATTTGTTCAGATAATGCTTTCACTTCTGTTTTACAGAGTAATTCAGAGTGATTAGTACAAATCTCCAGTTAAGACCTGAAATCCCTGCTTGTATAACCAAGCATATCAAATACTTATCTCTTGAGGAAAATGCTTTATCACATTCTTCCTTCCTGTTAGTACCTCAGAAATGCCCTTGCTTTTATTAAATTCAGTAGACTCCTTAGCTTTATAGCAACTCACATCAAACTCCAATATTTACTTAGAAACATTGACTTGCTTACTATGGGAGTATTTAGTGTCTTCTAAGAATGAAATTATATTCAGGTTGTTTTAGAAAAGAATACATGAGGGAAAAAGGTATATTTTTATAATCATTACATCTTTCATTACACCCAGGCTTTAAATAATCACCTGAATGAAAAATGCATAGCTGAGTTTTTTCATATATTCTAATTTATATTAGAAAAATAAAATCCACTTTTTCTACCAGGAGTGAAATTGATTTTGATTTTTCTGATTAAAATGGTGCTAATACATTAATGATAAAGCTTCTCCAGTATAATAGTAATTTCAAGAAAACATGATCTGTGTTTCTATAAGGCAGCTTTACTTTCTATAAAATAAGAAGTTTTCATTGCATGTGTGAAGATAGTTACTTCAAAAACATTTATGTGAAACAAGAGTAAACAAAAGATGACTCCTTTACAAAATAGGAGTAACATAAAGACAAATTGCTTAATGCTTGCAGCACAATTTTTAATTTAAAAGTAGGAGCTAGATGTAGCAACTTCCTAAAAGGAAAGAAAATCTATACGTGTTTACTCTCAGAATTTATCCAAAGACAACCTGATTTAGAATATTCTCCTTTTTTTTTTAATTAGAAATCTAAAATTCACATGCCAAGATCTGCTGGAACTTGGGGTGACAAGGAATTGACCACCTGTCCTGAATGCTGCATCTTTGAGGACAGAAACTGAAAGCCTCAGCATCACTCCTTAGAAACATGCCTATATATAGTGCACTGATCCAATTCCTGTGATGCATCATTAATAGCCAAGTTCATTACTCTGCACATTATTTGAACTTGCTGTCAGAGTCTACTTATTTACTACTCAGTTCTTTAGACGAAAAAACCTTTACCTGGAAAAATAATCCATGATGTCTGTGTACTTGATGGTAAATTCGATGTGCTGCGTGATGTGCATTTTAACCAAGACCACATTTCCTGTAATGCCTGTCACACACTCTGTCTTCGGTTATGCAATATTTCAAACTTACTACAAAACTGTTATTATCCCTCAGTCTCAAATCCCAGGAGATAACACAATGTATAAGAAGATAAGATCGCTTAGCAAGTCTTTGCTCTGGGTATAAATTTTATTTTTCATACACATATCAAAAATAGTGTAAATAATTTAAAATTTAAAAAAAAATACCGAGCAAACTTTCTTTATGGTACAAGAATATTGACTTTTTCTAGAACATAGGCAAATAAGAATATAGATGCAATATAGTTAATAAGAACAAGAACATGGAGCTGGGAGATGAAGAATTGCATGAGATTGTCTATTCTATCTCACTGGACTGAGGCAAAAAGCAAGGGTGCCCAGATAATCCTTAACAGATATTTGTCTAGTGTATTTCAGAAAAAAAGAAGATATTTCCTCAGACCTTTTAGATACTTCACTCAAACATTTAATTAACTACAATACCAAAAACACATCCTTAACATACCACCTTTCCGTAGAACTCGCCTTTTTTTTTCCTTATTTCTTGACATTGTTTTCACTTCACACTGCATAAAGCATACAAATTGCTTAGGGTTTTTTGTTTTCATGGGTTTTGTTTTTAAATTCTCAGATATTCCTTTCCTAAATAATCTTTCTCTTTATTATTCCTCCTTTTAAAAATTAAAAATGTTCTAGGTACACTTTACAGCAATCTATGTTTGTTTTCTTATTTCTGATGTGATGTGTAGATTAAAACATCATGGTGATAGCAGAGACTAAAGAAAAGTACCCTAGAAGATTTTTCCAAAAACCAGCTATTTTTCAAAAATCTGGTGATAGAGAAAGAAGTATTTTGTTCAGTCCTGCACGACACCTGACTGAGCACACTGGTAATGACATCTTGGAAGGTCATATTTTCATTATCTTAAATCTTACTGGTCTAATAAAAACTCAGTGGTCTCTTTTACTTGAGTTTTTAAAAGGTTATAATTAGATAGATCTACCTAAATATTCAGAATGTTGACTCCAGTGGTTCAAAGCCTTTATTGGCTTTGGTGACTCCCAGGTCTCTTTATCTAGTCTGACACAATTTTGTATTTGGGCTTCTCAGCAAGGGAAAAGACCACAAGAGATAATCCTGGGCTCAACTTACCCCATTGCATCTCTTAGATGATGCAACAAAAATCACAAACGGAGACTGATAGAATGTTATTTTTATAGGACAGGCACTACCATATGATTAAACATTATTGAATTAAGTTCTGAAGTTTTCTCCAATAATGTCTAAGTCTCACTGCATAAATACATAAAAGTGCTGATTCCTCAGCTCTGTATATTGAGAGTGACCTAAATTTGATGTTCAATAAGATAATCAGAAACTTTTTAATTGCATGCAGATGGCAAAGATGAATAAAGTCAGCATTTCAAATAAAAATGTTCTGTCCACTGCCTTAGATGGTATTTTCCAGCTGCTGAAGACTTCGATACTGAGACTCAGAAATGAACAAATGAATAAATTGAAGAAATGGGAGGAATGCATTTTATAAACTGAAATAGTTCTGTAGAGCCACACATTTATTACAGAAATAAGGGAATATTAAGAGTACACCTGAAGTTCACAAAAGAAACAAGGTTGTTCTTTTATTTGATTTGGTCTAATCTAAAACCATAACAAATCTTTTATCTTTTTCCCAGCCCAATCTTTCCTATTTCTACATCTTGGTGGAACAGACGTCCCATATGACAAATGGGCATTTGTTTAACATTGACATAAACTGGATGGACTAAAAGATTAGATACTAGACGTATGATTACCATTGTTTTTAATCTATCTGTGAGGGGAAAAAAATCATTTTTTTGGGCTTATTTTTAATTTTGGGCATGTTTTTGTAGACATAATTTCTGGTGTGCTCATCTAAATCTATGTTTTACTTGCAGCCATAATCAGTATTAAATTACATGCGATTAGGGGGCATTTGTTGTACAAAATAAATAGTGGCTTCTGGGAAGTGTTGCCACAGTAAAAACACAATTTTGTGAACATATCCTATTTCTCACATTTACAGTCTTTGGGCTGTTAAGATTAACAATAAGACTCTTATTTAAGAATTAAATTGTCTTATTCTCTTTTTATTTTGGACTTTATTTAAGAAATAAATTCTCTTATTAAAAATCTCCTAAGTCTTATTTAAGAGGAAATAATTTTGCTATCTCTTTACTGGATATGCTACTGCATATCCCTTTTTTTTGGTTGTTTTTGTTGTTGCTGTAACTCTTTCTTACTCCAAAAGACTGCAATGTATTTTCCTTGTCCTTTAAAAAACACTCAGTCAAATGCCTCTTCTGTTGAACAGAACATTCTGCTGTGCTCGTAGTGATGCTTTCCTCTCCCTCCATGCACTCCAGACTCCAGGAAGGTACCATTAGAGATGTGTCACCCCAATGCTCTTTGGCATCCAGCGTACACCAGAGTCTTTTAATACCCCTTGCTCTATTCTGTTTTCACATTTATTACTAGATTCTGTTGTGCAATGAACAGATGTTCTTCCTGCTGCGCTCTATGATGGTTTAAAGTCACTTTTTTTTAGAACAGATGTTCTCCTATACGTACTTCATTTTCTTTAGCTTTTATGAGTTAACATCTGACAGCTAATTCTTGCTTAAATTTAAGGGCAAATGTTCACCAGGGAATCCCTCCCAGGCCATGGGCCATCATTTTTAGAGATTAGAGTAACCTCAGGGTACAACAGCATGCCAGAATACATTGATGCATCAACAACAAGAAGAAAAACAGATCTAAGAGGATAGGCAGGGAAATGACTGAGTTCAAGTCTAGCAAGTTTGCATTCAAAATTAATAGTCTGCAACCAGGCCAATTCACGCCAGGAAAGAAGCTGAGGTAGAGCAACAAACAGAGAGGTGCATAGGGAACAGAAAAGACACATAAATTAGATTAAAGAAAAAATCAGCTATACCTGCAACATGCACCTGGTGGAAATCCCACAAATGCTAGCTGGTCATAACAGTCCAAAATATTTCAGTAGAAGCTGGCTCATCCACCAAGCAGTAGTCAAGGGAAAAAAAAGAGCCAAGGAAGATCTACAGTTAACTGTTTGGTGGGTGTTACCAAAAGCTTACAAATTTCCACTAAAGCACTTAGTAATTTTTCAGGAAAATACTTAGGACTGGGTCACTTAGGAAGGAATGGCTTTTCCAGCTGTTGAAGTTGAGGCCCAGCTGGAAATTAGGCACCATACAGCCACTCACCCGATCCTCCTCTTCCCCTACACATTACAGGGCCCCATCACACATTACAGTGACTTGGGAAGACAAACATCATCATTCCAAATGTTCCCCCTTTCCTCCTTCTTCCCTCCACTTTATGTGCTGACCATGATGCAGTATGGTCTGGAATGTCCCTCTGGTCAGTTGGGGTCACCTGTCCCAGCTGTGTCTCCTCCCAACCTCCCGTGCAATCCCAGCTTCCTCCTCAGCATGGAAGTACAAACACCAGAAAAGGCCTTGGCTCTGTGCAAGCCCTGCTCAGCAACAGTAAAAACATCTCTGTATTATCAGCCCTGTGTTCAGCACAAATCCAAGACAAGGCTCAGAGTAGCCACTATAAAGAAAGTTAACTCAACCCCAGCCAAAACCAGCACAGAAGGTAATAAAATAACACAGTTTTGGTTTTTGGCAAAAAAAGAAGTGATACCTCTAAGGAATAAAATGGAAAATAGCAAAATGGGTGTCTAAACATTGGAAAACGTGTTCAGCTGCAGATCTGTCAACATTTTGTCTGCTCCTATTTATTCATCCTGACTATATAGTCAGAATAAGATTTAAAAATATTGCAGGACTTCATGTGCATGGTTCCATATGTATGCGTCTTACTCACCTGTAAGAAAAAAAAAAAACAAGGCAGGACAGACAAACTGTACTATACATCAAATTAGACATCTAAACACTAAAAAATCCCAAATCTTTTAACAAGTAGGTAATTGCAAGGAGTGTTTGACCAAGCCCAAAACTTTCAGTGACAGTAATTCTTCAAAAAGTCTCTTCTTTGAGGGGGCTGGGAACAGGATGAGAGGACACATGTTTGAATTTATATTTCGAAGAAACTTCAAGGGATTCATTTGTCCAATTATCCAACTGTTGATTGAGAGAGAAATATAGCTTTCTACAGAAAATCTAGGATAACTCAATGGTTTTGCAATCTCTCATCACTCATGGGTAAGCATATATAAATAATAAATATGAGCAGAAGATCTCCACGTGAAATCTAACCTGCAATAAATCTGAAGCCAAATTAGAACATGCCCCTGAACAATTAAAAAGACTCCTCAGAATATTAAGACTATTTAGGCTTTCAACTTTATTTAGCTGAATCACAACAGAGGTCAGGATCCCTGTAGAATTTCATGAAGTTTTCACTCTTTCTATTTCCATATTTCACTTTTTTATCACATTTTTATCTAGCTATGATTGCTAACATGAACCAGACTGACTTGCTGTGTTGACCATCATTAACACGTATTAGGGAGGCTACAAAAAACACTGTGAATTAAATCCTGCTGCTTCCCTGACTGACATTTCAAGGTCATTCAAATGTCACTGACCTATGTTTTCTTTACTGTAATGTCTGCTTCTATGGATTTTCTACATCTTTTTACTGTTAGAAGCCTTGTGGTCAGGTATAACAGAAACACTACTTACAGTCTTTATTAACTAGTGCAATTTTTATCAAAATACATAATCTTACCATATTTTACTGTGAATTTATCTACACATATTTTTATGTGAAAATGAGGGGAGGGAAATTTTCGGTTTAATGATAGAACGAATTATGTAAAAGCTGCTTCTTATATCAAAAGGAACAAGACTTACCAATGTGTTACTCTTTCCTGGAAGTAGCAAATGTCTTCTCCCTGTTAGTATTAGACTGTTGACATTTTTAAATAGCTGTACTGTCTGAAGAGATATTTCTGAAAACAAGACCATCCCTACCATACATTTTTCCAATGTCTCAACCAGAAAGGCAACCCCAACCTCCAAACAGAATTGTCCGTGCAGCTGAAAGATGGAAAGAGTATGGAACACTGTGGTTACTGTGATGTGTATTCCCTATGATTTCTGTCATGAAATTTTTATAGGTATCCCATCAAAGAAAGTTCAAAGGAAGATATTAACAGTATGTTTACAGGAAAGTCCCAGTTTTAAGGGAAATCATAGGCCAAAATATTGTAGAAAAGTAGAAATTATTATAAAATGTTACCAGTAGTGATTGGGAATTGGAAACAGGTGTTGGGCTCATCAAAACCAAGGAATATCCAACCCCCTCACCACCTTCAAGACTCTCTCAGAGGTCCTTTTAAAGTACAGATAGAGCACAAATTGCTTGTGTCATGCTCTTCATCCTGGTGCTGAGAGAGCAGAGGCTATTCTTCACCCACAGGGCCATATCTCCTGATGGCATGGGCACAAGAGCTGTGCAGGCCACAGGCAGGATGGACCTCTGAGAGATGTCTTTGCTACTAATGTACACAGAGACTACTTCACAACAAAATTCAAGGGTGATGCACAAATACTTTTATCTTTACCAAAAGATCTGTGAATCTCTCACAGGGAAACTATGAACAAGTCATATGCACTTTGCTGTGGTATTATGTCCTGAACAGAGGACTTTTTTTAGCTTTACTTCTCCTTTACTTCACTTATGTCTCTTGGATTCCAGTTTGAGCACTTGGTATTTTCTGCCTCACTTTTTTACTGTGTTTAATATTTAGCTTTGCACCTTACTTCAAAATATCACCTCCTACAGTCCAAAGTATTTTCCAGCTTATTTCTGGATTGCTTGAGAAATAATTCTTCTCTTAAGAAATGTTATAATGTTGTGTATTTATTGGACACCATAATTTTGAATAAAAAAAGCAAAACACTGTATAAATTTTATTTTAAAGGAATTGATCAAGTGAAAAGATAAATTTATGAAAAAAAATCAAAACACAAAACCCACTGTTGCAACTCATTGAATTTAAAAAGCAGCATAAGGAAGATTGAAAATGACTCTTATTCAACTCAGAGGCTTTGTACTCAGAAACACTGTAAATAAATAAAATATAAGGAAGGTTTTGACAAAAGAGTAGAGATGAGAAATATCCTCAATTAAAAACACTACTTCTGAAAAAGATTGAAAACAGAAGTAAGAAAATGTCTGTTCTTCAACTCAGAGCTCAGAGCCAGAGGAAATAACACAAGCAGAAAAAAACCTTTGACAATGAAAGCACTAGATTTCCCCTAATTTCAAAAAAATGTAAAATTCTTTTAATATAAAATTTGTTTCCCAGGGGATTAATAGATGAAGAATGTGGGGACCAGACACTTCCTAAGAATTAAAAAGAAAAAATTCTTTTGAAAAACCCCAAGAAAAAGAGGACACCTATTTCTGTCAGCCTCAGCTCTAAGATAAAAGAATGTGCATGGTTACAAAGACTGCCAATGAGTGCCTCAACAGGCAGCTGCTGTGAGATGATAGAATTAGTTAATAAGATCTCACAATGCCAGGAGACCAGAAGGTTCTCACTGTGGCACCAGTTATGTTGTATCACAACTCAGTGCTACACTGCTATCAGACAGATGCTTTCAAAAAGACTGCATATGATGCTGGAGCTGAAGTTACCTAACTCTCTGTGGCTCTGTGCTCCGAAATGGGCTGCTCAGTCTGTAGAAGCCAACATATTAACTGTGTGGCTTGGCACACATTTCCTGTCAGTGTCTGCTCTATTTTGATGTAAGAGACCACAGGCTACTATGAAACACCATGTATGTCTCACATTCCCTAAATAACTGAGTTTTAGGAGTTTCTGACACAGATTCATGCAAGAAAAAGAATATTTCTTCAACCAATGGAAGAAATCTCATTCATCTTAAGGCATTTTAAAGTCAATAGAGTGCTAATTCTTATTCACAATAATTATGTCAATGATAATATATAGGGAACGGAGCCATACCCTGGTGAAAGAAAAAAATAATCATAGGTCTTTTCCTACAGAGATGACAATTCAAGTGTGAAATGAGGGACAACAAGTAGATGTAGTCTGATCTGAAAGCACTAGCCACAAGAAAATAATGTATTTCAGTGTAACAGTGGACTCAACACATCCCAGCTCAGGGTGCCTTTCCTAAGCACTGCAGCAGATCTGGATCTAACAAAAGGAAATGAAGGATCACTACAGGTGTTTGCAGGGAGTACGTCCCAGGAATGATGAATTGTTTGCAAAGAATGGAGATGACTCTTAAAAACTAACACCTCAGGAAAAGAAGACTGATGGGAAGAAAAAGATTATGTGTGGAGAGAAGCTTGTCTCTAAAATGTCTGAAGGGGATTAAAAGCATCTTATCTTTTATGCAGCACAGTAGAGCACAGAATGCTTGCACTTGTCTTCCCCAGGGTAAAGGATAAAGACAAAAGAAGCTGTGAACTTCGGCAAGTTTTATGTCTGGGCAAGGGAAAGAAAAGGCGCCGTTTCAGATATGGCCAGCAGAATCAGAATGATTTGGCTTTATGAGGACACAGGACCGGAAAAGAGTTTTAAACCTAAATGCCACCCAACAGGCAAAGATGATCAATGGGTGGGAGAGTAATTTTATTGTCTTTCATCATTAAAATATTATAGGGTTAGGTCTTGAAAAAAATACATAGATCTTTACTTAAGGTAGCAGCTGAATAATTTTCACTGGGTAACGGACAAAAGAAGGAAAATGGTCAGCATGTTGCAGTTTATCACTATCAGAAACTTACGCTGGAATGAGTGTCAGTGGAGAAATGTGAAATCATAGAGGATTCAAGGAAATTCTGTGAAAATCCCACAGAAGCTGAAAAGATAAATGGTGCTTCCACCCAAGGACTAAACATATTCCTTCTGCCCTGGGCATTGAATGTCTCTGTGGGGAACTTAATGGCATAACTCCTAAAGAGAGCAGCACAGACAGCAGAATAGTATTATTGATGGGTGGTCTTTTGTCTGTTTGGTTTTTGTTCTGTTTGTACCAGAAGTTTCCATGCAAATAGAAGTGTATTTTAACTGTGTATAACTGGAGGGCTATTATCATGACGTTCAAATGCTGGAAAGTCACAAATTTGAACCGGATAACTTGAAGAAAGAGGGATGAACAGAATAACTAGGGCTCCTAATGTTACAATGATGAGAGGAGGAGAAGGTGAAATAAATAAAACAAAACAAAACAAAACAAACAACAATAAACAAAAAACTAACCAAACAAACAAAAAACAGAATAGATAATGATATGTCACTTGTAAATAGACACATGCAAAATACAGACTAATTCTGCTGTTTCCATTTTGCAAATAATTTTCATGGTCTGATCTTAGGAGGATCATAAATGATCAGCTATTTCATCAGCTTTTAAAAATTTCCCAATTCAATGGCATGTAGAAAACAAACATGTTTGGCTGCATCATTCTAGTTATCAAAAAATGTAAATCCTACATGTGACAGCTGTATTAGTTATTTTTCCCAAGCAAAATACTCTATAGTAGATGATGTCAAATCCAGTAATTCCTATTATATTCAGTCATAAATAGTTCCAAGATACAGGGCACTTTGTAATTTTTTTTTTTTAAAAGGGGTAACATTTTTGGTACCTCCTGAAGTAACTAATTGACCTATAAACTCCTATGCTCGATAAAAATATATCCAGAGAAAATAAGTTTCCCAAGTAACTTATTTTATCTAACTATTTTTATATTTTAGAAAAGTTGAGTCAATGGTTAAACATAATTTTAACTGTACAAAGGCAAAACTGGTGGCATTTGGAGAACTATGCTATTCTATTGAGTATCAACACTTACCTTTTCTACTAGAAATGCCTGTGGTTTAGTGGTAGAAGAAAAAAGACAAGCAAACAAAACACAACACTTTCACTTGACAGATACAGATTTTCTCTCTGTCATGTAGTGACTTTTTGGCAGCAGCTGCCACTCTGGGATCCCTTGGTCTTACTCACCCTATTAGCTTCAATCTCAGTGGGATTCACTTCTTCTGAATGCTCCTCTTTAACCTCTTTCTTTGATCTTCAAACTTACTTCATTTCTTGAAATTTCAGACATATCCCTGATTGTGAATTGTTGTCTCTTATGTGTTTTCCTGAAAGTACAAATACACTAATAACATTCTTTTAATTGTTTTAGTAACTGCTCTCAATCAGAGAAGCAACAAAAGAGACTCTTTGCCTCTGGAGTTTAATTCCTAGCTAAAAATTGAACATATTTTTGTATCAGGTAACAGATACAAGCAAGCATACTTCAAATTAGTAAATAAAATTACTTTGCCAAGTTATTTCAAATATTCTATACCTATCATTCAAATAACAAGCCATTATTTTAAACCACAAGACTATAGTGAAACTTATGCCATCATAATAGTAAAGTAAAAGAGAATTCTACTGATGATGATCCAGTTTTGAATCTTTTGGCAAACCCTGAAATTCAATGCCTTAGAAACTGCTGAATGAACATACAGTCCCATTTATAGTATTTCATCAAAGTAATTTTTGTGTCACTATAACTCTAAATATTAATGAAACATTTATTAGGAGTGGGTCTTAAAAACACTATGACTTCAGACCCCAATCCAAATGCAAGTCGATACTATAATGTGGTTAACAAAAAGTTTTGGAGACAGTGCAGCTCTAAGTTCAAGTGAACAAATTGTCAGCCTAATTGGATGAGCATTGAATTATGTCAAGTACAGCAGTCTTTATGGTGAAACATCTTAAAAGTAAAGGTCAATGCAGAAGTTGAAAGCCTTTGCAGTTTCTCTCTGGAAATAAAGTTTTCGTGTTAAAGCTTAAATTCGTGTTAAAGCTTAAATTCGTGTTAAAGCTTAAATTCGTGTATGTGTTTTGCTTGAAATATTTTTGGTTTTGTTTAGGAAACATATCTATACTACAGAAAGTTTAAAAAAATAATTGCATGGATGCTAAAGATAGTTTTGGATGCTTGAACTCTTAGGAACAGGCACTCTGAAAGGCAGGAGAATAGTCTTCAAAAAAAAAATGCAAAGGCTTGAATGATATCCACAGTTCTATATTTCAGCAGCTAACACTGATAAAATGGTACCCTTATGTGCTGTACATCCATCCAAAGACTCAGAAATTAGGTGGGAGAGGTACAAACTTTTAAAATCCTACCATTCATTTTCCAGCTCTACAGTAAAACTCAAATAAGTATTTAATTTAATTTAAAAGGTGTCTTTATTGCCGGTTAATTAAATATTGGTAGTTCAAAAACACTTTGAAATTTAGTAGGTATGCAAGACGTAAATGAAGTTCCTAATTCACCTATACAAAATTACCATTGAAAGTCACACCTTCATTCTTATTCTATGAATGAACTCTCACTATTGTTTGAAAAGATATTTAGCTTTTTAATTGGTAGTAATAAAGCCAACAGAATCTTCTTAGTTTTTAGTTAATGTAAACACTTCTGCTCTTGGATCCAAATTTCAGTTCATCTCCTACATCAAAGGAAACTGCAGAACAACAAGAAAAACATTAATTTGGCTCGTTTCTCTTGCAATGTGCTATTCCTGATATGCTGAGACCTTGCCCACCTTGATGTCTACCCCAGTAACTTAACATGCATATCTCCCTAGTAATTTCAACAAAACTCTCTGTCAAAATTTTACACTCATAATGCCTGAGAGAAGCAAGCCATATAAAATTTGTGAAGTGCACCCTTTTCCTTGCTGCTGTAGATCCATTTTGGTTTACTCATTGGCAAACTCAAGCTCATATTAATGCGAGTAATGTAGAGTCACAAATCACTCATACATTACAATGGGGTAAGAAAAAGAATCTGAATTAAAATCCAGTAAATTTACAGGATGTAATACTGCTTCTGTGGACATAAAATCAGTCTTAAGTTAGACTCTGACACTATAAACACTCATCAGGAGCCAAATTTCTTAGGGAAATCAGTCTTTGAAATTGATTTTTGGAGAGTATTTTATGGCCTCTAGGCAGAAAATGAGGGGATATTCACTCCAAACATAAAGTTTTGAAGATACAACTTCTGTCGGAAAAAAAATCCCTACTAGGACATAATTAAACCCTTTCTTTTTCTTCTCTTCTTGGATGATGAAAAATAGAGCAAGTTGATAAATACAGGAGAGTCTATATATTCCTTTACTTATTTTCTTTTTTTTTTTTTACACTAAGAACACAGTGAATTTAAAATATCATTTTTATACACTGCTACTACAAATACACAGAAAAAAACCCCACAAATGTCTTATTTAATTAAATGGAAGATGAAATTATGGAAACAAGCTGCACTACTTTCCTCAGAGATGCTGTATTTCTAGTGTGGTTACTTGGCCTAAGATGATGGTTTGTGACAGCTGTATGTTAGATTCTTCCAAACGCAATCCAAATCATTTCCTCCAACTGAGCTGCAATGGCCAGTTCCTCATGCCTCCTGTCCTTTCTCAAGCTCTTAGAGCCTGAAGGCTGGGGCTATGCCAGAAAAAGATAAATTATCAGGACTATAGTGGAGACAAAAATGATGTTTGGGTATCTGCTCTGATGGTTTTAGCTGCTGGACAGAAGACTTCAGTGGTTCTTTAACTGTAAGACCACTAAATTGGGAAGTTTCTATAGAGCCAGCAGATTAAACGAGGGAAGGAACAGTCAGAGAATTAGTAACTGTTTCATTTTCAGAAGTTTATCCTTTCAAATATATGCAACCAACCTGCAGATACTCTCTACTCTCCAGTCTCCATCTGAAGTAATGGAATGAATAACATTTATATTTGATTTGGTTTTATTTCACACCTCCCTTTAAAAGCATGTAGATACATTTGAAATAAAGATTTTTTTCCAGCTGTGCAGAACATGTATAGATAGTGTTCAAAAATTCAGATTATAAACTCATATAAATTTATGAGGCAGCTGATGAAGCACAGGCAAAGAGAATGACTATTTTAGTTTGGAGGCTGCAAGGGCCAGACCATGGGGACAAATCCTATACAACATTAGGCTTTGCATGCAGAGGGCAGTCCGCAGCACGCCTCTCTGCAAACTTCATATTGTATTGTAGGCTGAGACCACAAGTCGCTCTGGCAAAACAGACTGGCTTAATTCATGGGCATGTCTGATTCAATTGCTGGGCAAGGGCCACCCAGAACCAGACACTGTTCTACTCCAAGTCAAGAATTCGTACTTTAGTCCAGCTGAAGAAGTGGAGCAAAGGCAAACTTTCCCAGGCATAGGCTTAATTGAAATAGTTCAGAAACCAAACAAGTCTGAGCTAGAAACTTCACTTAAAACACGATATTGAAGTATTTAAGGCACTATTTAAGCTCCTGCTTTTGAGTCTCTTTTGAGGAAATTCATTATCCTATTCACAGGATGAAAGCAAAGAATAAGAAGAAATATCAGGAGAGTTAAAATAAAAAATATATAACTTAATTAAATCACAGCTGTGCAAAACATGATTAAGTAATTGAAGGGATAGAATCAAGGAGAGAGGAGATTATTTTCAGCAGTCAGAAGTGCATAATTATGAGTAATGGGCTAAATCTGAGCAAAAGAAAAACTTTAAAGATAAAGCCCAGAAAGAAATTCTCAATAGTCAGCTCAACTCATGTACAAAATAGCTTTTGCTGGTGTAACCACAAATCTGGGTTGGGTAAATATATACCGGGGCATTCATATATCACAATCAAGAGAGATATGTGCCAGCTAAAGAAAAAACTTGAAAAAGGCTACCTGGTGGTCAGCCTGAGAGAATGTTCAGTTTATACTTCAGTTCTGTCATATCTGAGGCATTGACTCATCAATTTTCTGGCATTATTTATGACAGATTATCTGTCACATAGGTTCTGTGGGTTTGAGTTTGTGCTGGTGATAAACTGGAGCATGTTCAGACGGAGCAGAACTCAAGAGCAGGAGGCATCACTTCCTTCTTTCTCCCAGTACTCTTCACTTCCAGGGCAGCATTCAGTTGCTGAAACTAGATAAAACCAGGGATCAGCCAAATGAGGCAATATTTTGGCTTCTGCATTTCTTCTGTGAAGTGCAGTGATTTAAAACTATTCAAGGGTTGCAGGAGTCCAGAGACACCATGCCTCTTCTTTGGCTTTAACAGTTTACGTTATCTGACTCTTTTGTCCCTGTCTTTTGTCCATGTCACTGACTGAATATTTAATTCATATGGGTCCTTCACTCAAAGTCTAAGTATCTGTGAAAAATTCTACCTGTTTAAGGAAAGCATACAACAGTTTTCTCACACTGTTTTTCAAAAGGCAGGAGGGAAGTCACACAGTTCATAAATTTGTAACATGAGTACTTGCTAAACTCTTTCAAAACATCAGGGACAGATACTGCGCTCTCAAGGGCTGCCTACCAAATCTTCACAAACACCTGATTTATCTGGTTACTAATGAGACAGGAAAGCTTTACAGAGGACAGAAAGTATATGAATGCACAGTGGAAAATATGCTGTTCTGTATTTTGGGTGCTGACTCTCTGTTACAGGAACCTGAACTTTGGACATTTTGAGTTAGCCCAAGATGCCCCTTGAAACTCACATGTACACAATGGCAGCAAAATAAAATGTCCAAGGTCTGCTCTGATAGTCCCACTGCCATCCCTTCCACACATGTTTATTTTCTCCTTTCACCTCTGGACACCTCAGGCCTCAGCTGAAAATAGGTTTTGCCAGAAATTGTTCATTAGATATCCCTACAGTCTTCATAGACTTTCGAATCACTCTCTTTGTTTTTTTTTTAAAGGGTAAATCAGCAAAATGGTGCTCTGTTTGAAAGGCTACTTCTCCCCCCACACACAGTTTTCCTGTAATTTTTAGAATGCAGTATATCTTTCAACTACCAAGAATTTAAAAAATATAGTTTGAAACAATTAAAAAATACTTGTATTCTCTTATGACTAGTCAATAGCCCTTTTTAGAGCTTTGTATTGACAAAATCATGCAGCCACCCTGCAACCACGCAGTAATTCATAGTTTCAATTCCGATTATCAGATGAAGTAATTCAAGCTAGCTATTCAACAGCTTTCACTAGCAACATTGTACCAAGGGGAGTGCTTAAACTCAGATTTACAGTACATCTTGTATATTTAGGTAATCACATTTCAGTTTAAACCTTGCCATGACCCCAGATTCAAGGGAATTTAATGGTCTGCACACGTGATAATCCTGCTGGGTTATATAAGGAAATTATTAAGGGTTTAGCTATGTCCTGTCAGCTCTGAGCACTAATTCCAAAAGCACATTCTGCTTTCTTTGACAGATTTTAAGAGTGTGCATGTCCTAAATGGCAGCTGGTCTGCATAATAATCTAAGCTATTACACTCAATACTTTTATATAACACTGCCAATAGTTGTTTTTTAAATACCATTCTTTTAAATGTTTTATATTACTAGTTTGTGGCTTCATTCACAGCTTTAATATTTGGAATTTCCTGCTTCTGCCCCCACACACCTCCATGTAGGCAAATATTCACAATGTGACATCTTCAACTTTTAATATTTAGTAAGTAAATTAAATTCTAAATTCAGAGCTCTGCTTTGTAATATCCAAAAATTTATGCAGGTATAAACTTTGAGGTATAATGTCTAGGTATTAACTTATATGGTAATCACATATGATTCCAGCAGATCTAATCTCTGAGTACCTCTAAGGATCAAATCTTAATCTCTTGGGAAAAGGACACAAAAGGAAACATACTGTTTTAGTTTACTGTTTAGTTTGTTCTTCCCGTTACTGTCACAGTTTCAAATGGGTAGAATTTTCTGAATCTGCCTTCAACATTTCCATACACTAAATATCTGCATGCAAAAGTGAGAAAACTTGCCTTTTGCTTTTTTTTCCCCTTCTGAACCTTCATTTTCATGTTCTTACTTTTCATTTGTTTCTTTGAGTGGACTTTTTTTTCCCTGTAAAAATATACTCAGAATACTGGATTCCATTGAGTTTGCAAATACAGGCAAACACCAAAAGTTGAAGATAGAGTGTTCAAAATGTGGCAGTACAGCACTTAACAACTGAGCTTTTGACTTTGTCATTTACAGTCCTAAGAGACAAGTAAATACTAAGTCTCTATACTAAGTACCTAAGGATTAGAATCCTTCATTTTATGTCTGGCATGTCTGATCCCTGTATCCTACCCAAGAATGCTCACAAGTGAAGCAGTTTTATCCACTGGGATGCTTTTAGAACACATCCAATTCAGTGGTAATCTAAGAAAAATAGGGCTGGAACCAGTGTGAAACTCAACCCTAAAACATGGAATCACACTTAGCACTCTGGGATTCCTCCACTTTCTTCTCCGTGTCACAAATGCTAATCCATGCTATGCACTTCCATTTAAGCTTCTGTGACAGCAGCTCAAAGCAAAACCTTTGAGGGGTTCTGGCAATTTGAACCATGCTGAAATGTGTGCTTTTCAGTCTGAAACTGAACTGGGGAACTTTTTGGCACAGTCTGTCATGGAATCCAAGTTTAAAATATGGATCAGCATAAAACTAAACCAAATCATAGAACATGGGTTTCTTGCTCACCATCAAATATAATGATTTGCAAGCAACCATTGACTCATTGCTTGGAGCTGAGATTATATCAGATGAATGAATGAGTGAATAACTTGCTCTTGCAATTAGCATAAATTTTGAATTCTACATCAGAAAGACATTTTTCTCAGTATTCAAATAAAATCACCCTCTTGGGGAAGATTTTTTTTTCCACTGAAAAGTAAGCCTTTGAACGAGTTGTCTCAATTTTGAAAAGAGAACTTAAGAGTCAACAGGGAATTTTGATTTTAAATAACCTTCTCTTCATGCCTTGATTTTTGTATCCATCTCCCCCTGTTGTCTCCAAAAATCTATCAATGTGGATAATTTTGTTGAATTTTGCCCGTTCTCACAGTGTGAAACATTTTCTAGATTTATGAGACCTTAAACTTTCTGGAGGCCTCGGGAGAATATGTTTTTGTTGTTGTTGTTTTTACTTAATACTAGGGATCTTTTTGTTTTATCCAACAGTAAACAAATTCCATTACTTATCTTTGCTGTTTTCACTGATGAGTAAGATAAACACACATTTATATCTCCTTAAAAGTTCTTAGACTTTTTTTTTCTAAGAAAGATTGAAATGTTCTTACCCCTAAAGTCTTTCTCTTGTAGAATTATGTGAACATATTTTTCAAGAATGATGACATGTCTGATCTATTAAAAGTACACTTTGGTTTATTGTTTTCTTTATATGCTACTGTTAGCATTAATATTTTTGACCTTTATCTATAAATATATCTGTGATGTATCTGTGATGTGATTTACTCAATTCCAGTGAGATGCAGATGTGTCTGTTAATACCATCTGATTCTGCAACTGGCTGAGCAATAACAGAAGGTTTACATGATGTTGATATTAACACTGTAAACTATTTTATTACAGTAAAGTCGGGATTAAATGGTTTTTTTCAAAGTACTTAGTGGATTAGTCTGCTTCTGCAATATTCCATTTTCATAATAAAAAAATAATACAGTTCCAGCACCAGATATTACAGTTCTGTAAGCCAGTTTTTCCTCAGATATATCTCTGATAAACACTTTACTCCTATGAATATATATTTTATTCTGCAAACAGTAAGCAAGATAAACACTACCATGGTCAAACTAGATCCACTCTGACAATATTAATGTGTTTTTAAAAATTTTACCTATATACTGACAATATTCTTAATACAAAATGGAAGCAGGAAGATATAAAATGCTGAGTTCTAGTAGTAAAACATTATTGATTCTAATAGATGCTGATGATAAATAAAACTAAAGACAAAGTATAGATACATTTATCTTTAAGACTGAACCCAGAGTAAAAGTATCACTCAATATCCTGCCTGCCAAAGACAAAATAGAGTTTTAAATAAAGATTTTGTGTTAAACTGTGAATGGCAATTAGGAATGTAGATGAATACCAAAGCCATTAGAGAACATCTTCTGCAGTTTTGTAGTTCTCTTTGAAAGAATACGATAAACACAACACAGCTTTTTTGTTTCTTCCATTTGAGAGTAACAGAATGTTATAATCCTACATGCTTTTCTTGATCATGTGTGGCTTGACTTCTCTGTTTATCGAGAAGATATTTACATCTAAATAATTGCACTTATCATTGTACACAACTGCAAAGCCATGGAAGCAGACAGTTAACAAAATTAATTGCAAATTAGTCTGTCAGTGAGTGTTTCAGGAAGGACTCACACAGACAATTTTATTCTTAAATTAATTTGTTTCTGCAGAAGTACAAATGGAGCGCGGAATTTTTAACCTAAAGAAACAATAAACACCTTCTTTGAGTATTTCTGATTTTTATGAATTGGATCTGTTATAATGGAGATACCTACAGTCCATATATATATATATCTTGCTGTTATAGGGATAACAGTTTGAGATGCTGTCTGGCAACTTCCTGAAAGCCAGTAAGTAACACACAAAATTTTCTGTAGTGTCATACTCCTAAGGTGCACCTGAGGTACTCTGAATTTACATCACATCAGGTTTCTGATCCCAAAGGAGCTGTCACAGGCAGACCAAAACCCATCCAGGCACTGTGCTCTGAACTGTTGTACATGCACAGTACAAATGCAGACCATAAGCTGATCTTCCCAAATTGCCTTTGATAGCTCTTGAGGTACCTCATGTGTTCTGCTGTAAAGAAGTGGTGAAAAATTTATGGTCAATGCAAAAATTGTGGCTATCTGACAGACATTAAAATTTTTCCCTAGACGGGTCTGAAACATACTGAATATTTTAAGACTCCATTTTTCAAGATATCTATTCTACTGAGCAAAATGAGACTTGTAAGGTTTGATCTTCAAAATAAGCGGAAATGGCACATTGTTAGGGCATATTTAGAGATAAAACTTTCCTCGTATTTAGTATGGGTGAAAGTTACAATGTCACCAAATTATTTTGGGAGGGTTTTTTAAAAATTATTTGCTGTCTAAACTAGCAAAAAATGTTCAAGTGTCACTATATTTACACTGTTATCACAAAATACAGTATCATGTAAAATATAAAGCAGCATAGGATGCAGAAAGAGAAAAATAAAAAGCTGTAAAATCTAAAAGCATAAAGTACTTTGCAAAGACATTTCATGGTCCATTTGGATTTCTATATATGGTGTGAAATATGAAGGATCATTCCAATATATAGGTGAATATTCCAAAACAATCAAGAAATCTTTAGCACAGTGTGTTTTTGCCCTAATTATCTATCTCAGTCTAGCAGAGGAGGAAAGCAAGGCCTGGATTTTCAATAGCCACAAAAAGAGAAATGATCAGTAATTTCTGCTGTACATTTTTAATGGCAAAATATTCCAACTATTCAAAATCTCACACAAGAAAGCCAAAACTTGCCAACATTTTTAGAGAATCAGTCAAGAGAAATGAAGTGCTACTTTTTCTTTGGTGAGCCAGCTCATACCAAGACTCCCTAATGTCTCGTAATGAAATTTGCTACTTCAGTGTACTCCATCCATTGCAATTATATTTTGTACAGGCAGATTAAAGATCTGTTATGTGGGACACAAGACTTCCTAGCAACATATACCAAGACTTTTAGATTAGTCCCTTCCAGGAAATAAAAATTAATACATTTTTCACAGTCATCCCTTATATAGGTGGTGTTTTTTTCTGTGTTCTAGTAAACACCAGAAAAAGTATTTAATCAGATTTTACTGAAGACTCCCATTGCCCATATAGTGCTCTGACTATCTGGTGTCTGCATATTATGATAATAGGGACAATATTATGTTATGGGACAATATCAGAAATACAAAGGCATAGAGATGGAATAACCTCTTTTATTGAAGCAAAATGAAATTTGTCTCAATTCAACATTTGTATCCTACCTAGGCGTCACAGTGACTGCCAGTATAATAGCCAAAATGCCTTCACACAGTTAAGCTGAGCACGATTTAGATCAGGGGAAATTAAAAATATTTGTGGATTTTCCCAACAATCATGATTTTTTCCAACATGATAGATTTTTTCCAGGAATTTGAACCATCAAAAAGCATTATTCATTCATAAGACTAGAACAAACTGCTGAGATCTTCATTTGTATAATTATTAGCCCAAGTTTTTGAGGATCTCAGGGGGTGATACTCAGCAACACTCAAGGAAGAACACCAGTAAAACTTTTTTAAAAAGAAGGTGATTAGATTGGAAGGATCTTGATAAAAAAAGAATGCATAGGCTGACAAAATTTTAAATGCACTCTCAATTTCTATTTTTAAATTTAAAATTTTTTTCCTGAAATGACGAAATAAATATGTAATGTTCCTAAGCCATAACTATAGAGGAAGAATAATTTGTCAGAGGAAATGCTACTTCCTGTGTCATATTTATTTCCAATTATATAAACTTGACAGTTGAATTCCTCAGAAAAATATCTGTATGAATCAACAGCTTCCTTCACAGCTTGCATTGCTGTGCTAAAAAATGTTACCTGGTCATTAACTAGGAAAAAAAAAAAGAAAATAAGAAAGAAAGGTAGAATGAAAAGCATTTAAAGCCTGAGATTCTTTCTAGTTATAACTGAACAAAGCTAAGCAAAATTTGTGCACAAACCACTCAGCTCCCTAGGGTCATAGAAGCAGTCAACAGAATAACTGTGAGCACCAAGACATGTCATCTGGCAATCAGGCTCAAAACAATAAAAATCCAAGAGTGCTTCACACAGAAGCCATGAAATTTGAGGTAAAAAAATCTTACTCATACTGAAGTTGAGAAATTTGATAAACGCTTGGAAATATAACTTGCATTTTATTAGTAAATAGACAGAACTTACATTTAGAGGAGGAAGTCTCCTGAGCTGAAAACAAAGGAGACCTGGAATATACTGCAAACACTTACTGAGCTGCATTTATGACTTCTCCTTGTGGCCACTAGAGAAGACATGCTCCTTGATTACGTTAATCTCTGGTTAGGTGCAATTTGGTTGTTTTTATGGTTTTCCATTTAGCCACTACGAAATAAAGACAGAATTTGTGCTCTTTTGACACTATTTGTTCTGTGCTTTCAATCTGGCAAGACTTCTGCTGGCAGAAAGTAGTAGAATTTTTTTTTTTGTATGTTTGTTTACTTTCTCTTCAGAACAGGAATTTTTTTAGTGCAATAAGAAATAAATTACAAGAAGCATCTTGTCTTTCTCAAATGCAGTGGTGTTTCAGCTATTCTCTTAAAACCAGAAATCATACCACTAAGTAGATCACCGTTTTAAATCTACCTTGGAAGAGGTAGATTTAAAAGGTCTTGGAAGAGGTTACATTAGTTCCGGCAAATATTAACAAAACAAAAACAAAAACAAAAACAACCCCCAAATTTATACAAATATGCAATTTTTTTATGTGCACTCTTTAATAATACTGAAAATTGTTATCTAGGGATTTATATGAATGATTTTTCTAGGCCAGCATACAAAACCAACAACCAGAAAATAAAGCTTATAAATCCCAGGCACAGATCTCTGTACAATGTTTTCCTCAGGTCTTGCTTTATTAAAAAAAACCAAACAAAAACAAAAACAAACAAACAAATACCAACCAAAAACAAACACCAACCAAAAAGATAAAAAACTCAAAATCAAACCAAATCAATTTAAACAACAGTTCAGACTATTCAAGGTATTTGTAACTAGTCAGCTAAAAAAAAAAAGTTACATCCTGCTTACCTAAAAACCCACCTTACACCATACTCTGTCATTCTTGCATTTCCCCACCACAGTCTCTCTGTATGCAGCAGCATGGCAAACCCTGAGATGTCAAAGCACCGTCATACTCTTTTTCATGGTGTTTTTTGTTGGGAGTTAGAAACAAAAAAATGAAAATTCTGACTGTCAGTCTCAAAATCCCTCTAGGAATTCAAAAGGTGAAGAATATCCTTTTTAACTAATTATAGCACAGTTAACTGATCTTGCTTAGAAGAGAATCACAGTATCCCAAGTACCTCAATATAGAATTAAATGTCAGCAAAGTGTTCTCCATGGAATTAGTGTTAAAAATCTTCCATCTTGATATTTGATTTTTATCTGTTGTAATCCCATAAAAAATCTGGATCATCATTTAATATTTGCTTAAATAGTTTTCCTGGAAAACAGATAAGGGGGGAAAAAAAGGAAATTTTTTTTTGTTTGTTTTTTTTGTAAACTTGAATTATTTGGAGCCTTGTCAGTAATCTTGAAAAAAATCAGCAACACAAGATAGAATGACTAATATTACTTTGAGGTCATCTAGATGAGAATAGGAAAGCATTTTTACAGTTCTGTTATTCAGCGTTGTATTAAAAAAAAAAATCATTTTACCTTTGAAGAATTAGAAGCTCAGACCTTGTCACAAAAGCAGTATCAGTTGTGTACTCTTCCAAACACATTTTTTTGTGTAATTCTATTATTGCAATGGGATCATGAACAAAAGCAACTGAAATTAATTTCTGCGGGGTATGATGGGGGTATTGTTACAAAAATACTGTTTATCTCTCAGACTTGAGACAACTTTAAAAAAGACAAATTTAATTTTCAGGTTTTTGCCAAGAAAATAATTTTGGCAGAATATCATACTTTTTTCTTTCAATATATATTTAGTTCTTAATAGAAACAAAGATGAGAAGACCAGTAACACCTGTCAGTATTTTCAACACTGTACAATTATTCTTTCAAGAAATGGGGAAATATATGCTGCCAAAGGGGTCTCATGTTTTAAAATAATTTAAAAGCAACTCTTAAGCTCAAGGGCACTGTTTTATTCATCATTGACATGAATAGCAAGTGGTGAGTCATGACTCCTTTTTGAAATTCATTCACTCACTTTACGTGCCTCTCTTTTTAGCTGCCGAACTTGCAATGCCATCTGCTTTCAGCCTTCAGTAACTCAAGTTGCATCTAGCTGAGACCAACGCCATGAATATTTAACACCTGCGAACACAAGCACCAGATTGCTCAAGACCAGCACCTAAGACCAGTGGAAATTTGGAAACCTCCACTCTAGACGCAGCCAAGGATGTGTGTGACAAACTCAGTAAACATGGAAGGAGGCTGTGGTGGCTTCTCCGGCCTCGAATCTCAGGGTAAAGGTCTGTGTTTGGCAGCAGTCCTACCCTGGAATACACTTACATTTTCTGCTTTTTGTCTCCTCCGACACAGTGCCTTGCAGGACCCTGATCATCACAGAAAAAACCTGGATGGAAAGGGGAGGCAGGAAGGCAGGCAGGCGGGAAGGAAGGCAGGCAGGCGGGAAGGCAGGAAGGCAGGAAGGCAGGAAGGAAGGCAGGAAGGAAGGCAGGAAGGAAGGCAGGAAGGCAGGAAGGCAGGAAGGCAGGAAGGAAGGAAGGAAGGAAGGAAGGAAGGAAGGAAGGAAGGAAGGAAGGAAGGACTTCCATCCCATCAGTTTCCTAGCCTCCACTGTAGAAATGGAGCAGCACCACCAAGGAGGGACCTGGCAGCCAGAAATCACGAGTGATAAATAACAATACTTAAGCCAGGGCTCTTTCACCACTCTGTTTCTTGATCCTTCTTAATCAGATAGAGCATTTGACTCTAGATTAAAAAGAAGAGGCCTGAAGAATACAGGTTATAGTGACAGAAGACAATTACAAACACTTGAACATTTTCATTCTATGTATTTTGACATTTTATGTATAATTATAATTTCATTTATTTATTTATTGATGGACTGGTATGCTAAACCTTTCAAACCTATTCACAATTAAATTATGTGAGTGTAATTAAAATAAAAAGCCAAAGAACTGGACAAAGATCAATATGATACAGCTACATGATTCTCTCCCAATCAAAATCTGCCCAAAACCCAGGATATTTCAAAAAAGATTTTCCTATTCCCACAGTCCTCTTGAAAAACTGCAGGGGAAAAAAAGTGACATAGCCACATCTACTCATTCTAGGTTCAATTTCTGACCTCTTTTCACTACTGCAAAAGAGAAATTTCTAACATGTAAATTTGGTTTCTACGGAAATTATGGATAATTTCAGGGATAGACCTGCAGAAATGATTTTAATATTTTTCTAAAGCTCCAGGAACATTAACTGTGCAAAAAGAATAGGAAATAAATTCTGTAAAAGATTCTTCAATACTTAAAAGTGCATAAATTAATTTAGCACAAGCTTCATGGTGATGCATGATCAGGCAATTCTGATGGAACAAGTTATGCAAATGACCTTTGGTGGTATTTTGGAAAGTAATTTGCAAAATGTAGTCCATACACTATACCTCTTCTCTTTTTCTCATTTGCTCCTGTTATTGAAGTGCAGCCAAGTGTTTTCTTAAGAGTTCTTAACTGCAGCAGTTAAGAAATAGTTTCTTAGACTGCTCTGAAAAGGCAGGAATTTGAGTAATATTTATAAAGAGGAAAATCAAAATCTTTTTAACTTGAAAAAGAGATCTCTCTTACTAAAACTATACATCAGGACTACAGGATGCTCTGATGTGGTGGGTTATCTAGAAACAACTGCAAAAAGAGGTCCATATAGTGCTCTTCAGAAACATAAGTGAAATAAAAGTGAAATAAAAACCATGAATTTTCATACTTCACAGAGTCTGTTCATCTGGAATTTTAAAAGTCTCAATGGTCAACAATTATTTTGCTGCATTATGAAACTAGAGAACTTGACCTCGAAGATGATTAGTACAAAGAGGAGGAAAAGCATCTTCCCTCCAAAGAATTTTTTAAATTATGGCATTTGAAATTCAGTCAATTTTGTAAAACCTCATGATTAATGCATCCATAAGACCTGCCCTAAATGCTGCTCTAATTGCGAATTTTAATATTTTTTTTAAATTTATCAACTCAAATGTGAAGAAATTATGTGATGTGTTAGGCCTTATATTAAAACATTGCTCATTTATTTCCATGACCTTCATTCTCGATGTTTCTAATAGTTAATTTCTGTTTAACAATTTGTAATTACTGTTTAGAATTTTGCCAGTCTTTACCATCTGGGGCTAAAACTTCCAGGCTTATTTGCTGGTTCTTCGTGCTGGTTTTAGTAAGTGAAACCATTCTTTAATCACTTACATCAGCCCTTTCCCCCAACACTCCTCCAGAGGTTCTGTAATGATCTGGAACAGAGACAGAAAGAATTTTCATTTCTTTTCTGATCTTCATACTGTTTCAGATTCCTCACATGTGCTTTCTCCTAATTCTCATGTGCTAGGCTTTTAGTAAAGGGGGTTACTAAGGCTAAAACCACATTTGTCAGAATGAGAATAAAATTTCTTAGCACTGATTAAAAGGTATGATTTACAGGCTACCCCATTACTCTACAAACTGCAGCTATAAAGAACGGGGAGGGGGGGAAAGAAGCCTAATACAGTACAAATTTTCTGCTTTTTTTGTGTTTTGAAACCAAGCTTGTCCACTTATTTTGCTTCTTAGAAGGGAAATTGGTTTCAGTTATTAACCTCACTGTCAAAATCCTGAGGCTCTGCCATCATTTTCACAAGGGTACTTTCTTCATCAAGCACCAAGAATTACATGTTGTTTGTCATTATCAGGTTGTCCTTATCAGGTTTACTTTTGCATTAGAGTTTTTGAAGGTACGAATTGGTCTGCTGGTTATTTTTGTCCATTAAATAAAAGAGGAAAATAATTTATTTGATTTTCAGTTTCCTGAGTTTTTACACTTCCAGGATGTAACAGGATTTTATTGAAGAAATTATGATGATACAATATAAGTGGAAACTAAAATGTCAGAATGGAATTGTTTGTTGAATTTCTAAATGCGGCTAATTTTAAGTCAGCCTAGTCCAAATCCCTCTGAAGATTGTTTTCAGATTAGGTTTTATTGTTGAAGTTGAATTTTACGGAGATATCTCAAGATAGCTAACTGAGGTTCCATAAAACTCAGTTCAGACTGCTCCTTGCATTGGTACCTCCCAGTCAAAATGCTTTCTGAAAATAGTCAATGTCTATCCTACTGTATGATTTTTTTCAACTTCAAATACATTTGATAGATAAAATCTTGACTCAAGGTGTCTTTCCAAAGTGAGACTTTAATATTTTTAATATGAATTTATGACATCACTAGCATCTCAGCATATTCAGTCCCTGAAAAAAGATTCCTTCTGACTCTATGTGCCATCTGTATCCTTTGAGGGCTTGCAAGATCTTCAATGTCATACTAATAAAAGGAAATTTCAGCACAGCTGTGACAGCAGCAAAATCTCCTGTAAGACATATATCACCAAGTGGTCTGCTAGCATTACTCTGCAGGTGTCAGTGAAATTATCCAACCAGAGAATTTTGCCCAGGCTACAGCTGCCAAGTAAGTCTTTTATTTTTTCCAGATTCCATTTTGCTTTCAATACTCGATTTAGAAAAAGAAACAAAATAGAAAATCTGGAACAATTAAATATGATCTACCAGCAACAAATGAGTTCTGTTTTCAGATCACAAAACACATACAGGGACAAAACAGCTGTTTGCCATTTGTCTCCATTTTGGAAGTTCCATTTTCTTCTATTGCATCATCCTCAAGAGTCCATCTGCATACAGCAAAATAAGATGCATTTGCACTTGATTTACTGCTTGGAGATATTTTGTGTGTGCAACATATGCAGAAGGCATGCAGTATAAATCCGATATATTTACCAGTTTAAAATAAACTGCAAGTTTAATGTTCTCTTTTCACATTATTGTGATTATTCAGTTTAAGGTGCAAAATGCTGCTTTTCTTTCAAAGTCTGACCAGTAGAAAGGTCACAATGTTAATATCAAAATGGGATTTTTTTGGGTAGTTGTCTCATCTTGATGGAATACTAATCATTTTTCAAGGTAAGACATAGAAAAATTACACGAGTAGAGATATTTAGCATCAATCTAGGGTTCTTAATTTCGATCATTATTTCAATTATTGTGTACCTGAAGTCTTTCAAATAAAGGTTTGTTTTTATGTCATCATTCTAGCATTGTCTGGAAAAGTTTGTGTTCTATTTCCAGGCATAAATACTGTACTGATTAAGGATATTTTTGCCGCTTGTAAAACTACAGTTTGGCTTTCAGCAGCATACACTTTTTTACTTTTCCTTTTCTGAACAATTTATAAATAAGCAATGTGCTGTTTATTTTTTTTCTGGAAAAGATACTAGAAAATTATTAAAGCAAATAGTATATGGGAAAAAATAAAATAAAATACTTCATGTTGCATATGGAATGCCTAGATCACTGGCTTCAAAATTTGCTAGTGACCTAAACCTAGGTTCTATCCTACACAGGGTACCTAGCTACACTTTCAAAAATCATAATCGTCCGCAAAGTAAATACTTGTAGGTTATGAGAGCCATTAATCTGAAAGATATTTTCTTTGGCTATATTGTATTCTTTTCCAGGCTTACAGACTGTGAACACCACCAAAGGTTTGCTGCCAGAAGATCATTGCAAAGGCTGTCTGTATGGACATGGAGTGTGTGAGCAAATTGCTAATACAACCCTTAGATAAATTTGGAATAGTGGAGCATACACATAAATACTACACAGGTGGTAAAAGTCTCACAATTGACTCATTTAACTGGCATAAATTATTCTATGGTTTTTTTGGACTCATGGGTCTCCAAAGGCCTTTGGTTATCCTTTCCTATAACTACAGTGTAAACACAGATTATTTGCATTTTGATTTTAAATATATTGTAAGCCCCAAGAAGGGATCATGAATAATTGCAATACCTGAGTCTAAAAGTGATAAAATTTATCACTTCTATCATTTTATTTCCTTCTGACCACTTCATCTTCTCTGTGACATTCCTATTATTTGCATGATAGCAAGCTGCAAAATGTCAACATTAGTTTATATGCCAGATATTAAAAGAGTAAAGTAAGAAATTACTATTTGTTGCTGTACCAGGACTTACCCACAAAAAATAAGTAGTTAAGAAGAGCACTTTCAATGAAATTACCTACCATGCCAACAGAATAATGGAATATTTTTAAAAGCTGTAGTACAAGTAGAACTTGCAGAAACCAGAGACAGAGAAGTGTCATTTGACAATGAGACCACATTATTGTTTAGCTGCAAGTTTAATATAGAGATTTTCATATTTTGTCATAAATTTTCTGTCTAAGATATAAAACTTGTTACCACAGTATAAATTTTATTAAAAGGCCAGTATTTACTGTTATTTTTAATTTTACTTTTAACTCACTTTATGGCTTGCAGTTATCTCTTTCATAATTCTGTATTTTTTCTAACCACAGTGCACTCATTTAATAACACAAGGGGTTTTACATCTGCAATAATGAGGCTGCCGGGGGTGTGTGCCTTCCTGCAGGAATCAACCTGCTCCAGCTGAAGAGCACATTCATCAACTTGTGATCATCAATAGTGGGGAGACAGCTATATTTCTGAAGGTCACCTTTGCTGGCCTTATGGCATGCTCACTTCTAGGCAATTTGTTAACATCACTCAGTGGAAGACCTTTTATTTTTTCCTCTGTTTTGTGGAACATCCAATTTACTTGGTTTGCATTAATCAGTCAGATTCATTCTCTCTTCACATCTATCCTCTGGTCTTGCTATGGGGAGTTTGCTTTGGCACTAAAAGTTCCTTGCAAAATTTTCTAAAAAGTTAGTAATGAAACATATTGCACAGCTGTGGCCAGAAAGGTTGCAGGATCTACTCGGACAACAGAGCATGACTGTGGGACATGGTATTAATAAGTATTTGTATGCCTATTTGCTAACAAAGATGGGAAGATTTGTACTTTAAATGTGACATGATATGTTTGCAAGTATTTCTACACGAAAGTATTTGCATCTTTATGGTGCAGAGGAGTACATGAATACCATCTGCCAGAAGAGTATGACATTTATGACTTAGCTCTGTCATTGCCCAGGGATTTGACAGAGATGGCTCCCAGGAAAGCACCAGAAGTCCAGCAGTTATTTGGCAAGAGCATCATAGTGCTTTCAAAACTGTGAAAACTCTTGAGTGCAGTTCAGAGAGGATTAACAAAGAACAGAGCTAGCTATCAGTGACTGCACATATAAAAAAGAAAATCTGAATTTGCTTCAGCAGCTGAACTGAAAAGTCTTGATTGGGGCATGGTGAATGGGAAAGATGCAGGAGAAATCCAGATCTGTGACTCAGATGAATATACAGCATGGAATTAAAGAGATGGGGAAAAAAGCTGGCAGCTAGGCAACACAACATAATGGCCCAATAAATATCAATGAATATATGCAAGATGTTCTGTTCAACTGTATTTTCTTGTTTATGATGGATATTGTTTAATACCAAACCACTTTATTTAAAAGCTAAAACCATGGTAACTGAAACAGAGACTCCAGTCTTTCTAATTTCCTTTTTATAGTGTTGAAAAAAACCTAGCAAAGATTGTGTTTCGAAAAAGTAATTATCTGGAATATTTTTCGAACTTTGGTTATGGAGCAAGGCTATGGAGCTCATTGGTTACACTAAACTTAGAAGTAAAATGAAGAGTGAAATGAGACATCAAAACTAAACAGACAGCATGCAGATAAACAAAATCAATAACAGCTTACAACAATAATTGTAACTTACTGTTATTTTACTTTGTAATTTTACTTTTACTTTGTCAATTCCTGTGAAAAAATACCTAGGTAAATGCATAAAACCTAATTTGATTCAAGAAGGAACAGCACAATTTAACAGACAGTTGAAATTAGACAATGAATTTAAATTTTAGTTGATGTGGAAAAAAAGGCATAATGTAAGCCATGGAAAACAGAGATTCTGTAAATATTCGCCTTGGATACCCCACATTTTTTTAATGTTATTTTTCTACATATGATGCTTACCTTGAGATTATGATCTGCTACAGGAAGGTGAAAAACTGTGCAGAATATACCAGGTTTTATGATCAATAACTATCACTACCATTCATCAGAGTATGGAAGGGTTTAGAGAGACAGGTAATTTTATTTTTATTTAGGAAAAAAACAAGAGATACCCCATATAATATTTTTTTTTCATTTGATTCCCATTCTTTAAAAAGTATCTACAGAATTTAATCAACCATTCTTCTATGTCAAGAACTTTCATTTTTAATATTTAACTGCAAAATTTTGCAACTGTGTCCCCACTGCATCATCTACAAAAATTTTGTTAAATTATATTTGTAAATCAGTGATCAGATTTTCCAAAGGAATTATGTCCAGACTTTATATTCTCCCAGTTAGCAATTCAAACAAGACATATTAATTCCCTATAAAGTTTTTCTTTATATTGAATTTCCAGGCCAAACTGCTTTCACTTATCATTTTCAAAACTACTCAAAATTAATCTTACTATTTATTTGTTAAGCTCCCTGTTTTGTCAAAGAAGAGTTTAAGAGAATCCATTAATGACAACACAGGTGTGGGGTTTTTGTTTTTTGTTTTTTTTGGTTTTTTTTTTGTTAAGAGTTGCTAAACATCAAAAAAATTACTTCTTTGGTTTTTATCAAAGTCTTTTCAGTTATTGCTTCAGGCTTGTAGATTCTGAAGAAGTGCCTCTTTCTTATTCCAGTAACGGAGCAGGAATTTCATCATAGGCCACCAGTGGATCACCTTTGACTTCTCTACAAGTTCATAAGCCTAAAACTCCCTACTCTAAATAGCATCAATTCTTTCTTCATCATTGTTTCAATATATTTTAATATTTGCTATTTTTGTAAAACAATTTAAAGCAAGATATTTCTTATTCTTGTGTGTTTGAATCAGCATTATTTTGCTTTCCCTCCCTTTTAGTCACCTAAATAACCTCTGACATCCTTTTACCTCTTCTTACAGCAGTGTTTCGGGTTTCTTCCTTTTTCATAAGTATTATTTATATTACTATTTACTTATAAGTCTAATTATGCCTTACCTTCCTGCTTTTACACACATATTTGTATACCATTCCTTAAACTCATCTATGAACCTATGTGTTTCCATTTTTGTTGTTATTTTTGAGATTTCACAAAGATGTCCTGAGGCATTCACAAATGTCTCTTTATGTTTCCAATGTACCTTTAAAAACTGAACTTGTTTTGGGTATTTAACTTAATTTTCTGCTGCATATTATTATCCCAAATCTATGCTTTGACTTTATTTTTCATGAGGTCCTACTCATCAGATCATTATTCTTAAATCTTTAATGCTTATAAATCTTTAATCCTTGTTCTATAGCTATCACATCTTGTTTTCCTGGTGAAAACAGGAAGATATTAACTGTTCAACACTGTTCATACTTTCCATTTTTAGAGTTTTTAAGGTTTATCTTTCCTCTCATTAATACAGATTCTCTTCAAGAAATTTTCTCTTTCTGAAAGGATTCATGCCTCATATATTTCAAAATCCTAATAGGCTACTTAATTATATTCCAGTAGATATCTGTGGAACCAAATCTTCCTGTTACTTCAAAGTCCTGGTTTTCAATAATTTTCTAAAAAACATCAAATTCATAGTTTTGTTATCAGTACCAAATAATGAGCATGATATTTTTCCTACTGGTTTCTTCTTTTCCTGGAGAAATACAGGAAAACTTCCCCTCACCTATCACTAAACACACAGAGGAAGAAGTACCTACAAGCTAAACTAAATAACAGCATCCTTATTTTGAAAGTAATAATAGGTTTGACAGGAGGAACTTGATCCAAAAGTTCTAAAGCTACATCTCAAATTGGTAGGTAGCACTTTTCAAAGAGATGTGATCAGCAGACTCCTTCACATAACGTAACAATACCAGGGCCACTGACAGCATGAAGGTCCCGGGCTACAGAGCATTTTTCCACTAAGTGGTATTATCAAAAAACTCTTTAACAGAAAATCAATGTAACCTTTACAACAAATTAGAATAAATGTGCTTAGCCGATTTGTTTTGAAAAGGAAATGTTGCCACTGTGTCTAGACTTCATCCTTTCAGGAAAATTGGTTTGAAATTACTGTTATATCATCATGAAAAAATATTTTCAGATCAATATGCAGTAGCAGAAGTACAAATCTGTTATTGCAGGTTCATTTTTAATCCATAACATTTTCATCTTGTTTACAGTGTAACTCCAGAAACAGTGGAAGTACAACGGAACAGCTTGCAAACAGACCAGTAAAGAGACCCAAACCTCTAAAATACATCCACATGAGGTGGATCTGGTTATCTCAAACCATGAATTTTTCATTGAATTATCTCCCCCTGTCCTGTCGATGCAGGGGGAGAAATTAAGTTACTTCGTAGGCACCAGGTGGCCAGTCAGGCCCAACTCAACACACTGAATTAAATCCTTTACAAGTTAGAATACCAGCACTGATTTCCTCAGCAGGTATTGCAAAGATGGATTAATTTCAGGTTAGAGCTCTGAACGTCCTTTTACTTTTTAGGCATCTTGAACACCAGGACCTTTCTCTCTGATCCCTTCCTGTTTGTGCCTTGCCTAGGTTTTCTCATCATGTGAAGGAGGCAAAGTAATGTGCTCTGAGTGGGAACAACTTAATTGACATCAAAATATTCCTGAGACACATTCTTGTTCCTATGTATCTGATATTTAGGGTTCGTTGCAAATAGAACCATCACTTTATTTAATAAGTCACAATCTCACATAAGGCTGTAAGTAAAACACATTGTAAATTACTACAATTGTCATTAGTAAATATTGGTTGTATAACAGGAAAATAGTAGCTAGCTATTATGTAAGAATTAGATGCTACAACATGAAAGTGACATTTATCACATTCCAAAAAAACTGCAGTCTATAAGAAAACCAACACTTCAGAAAAGTAAAGATGTCTGAATCTCAAGTAAGGTACTAGGAGCAATGAAACAGCCTCTGTGGTTGCAACAAGGGGAAAGATTTATACTTCACAGGTAAATAAAAACATGTTTAATGAGCATTTATTGTCAAATAATCCCCTTCAGAGTAATTTAGCTTTCATCATCCTGATTCAAGCCTACGGAATAGATAGGAGAAAGGAATGGTAGTGACAGTAGACATAATATACCACACAATACTGACAGTGGAAAAAGTTAAGCAAATCTCTTAAAGGCTGTTGAAAAACATAAGCACTAATACAGAACATAAAGTGTTCTGTAAGTTCTAATAAACATGGGTGGGGGGGGGAAAAAGCATGTAGTTACCACTACCAGGAGAAGCTGGCACTGCTCAAGGAAAAACAAGTGAAAACAACTCAAAAATGCCCGAAGCATCCTTACCAACCTTCAAAGAGTCCAAAAGAATAAGATTATTCAGAATACAGAAGGTCAGTGAAAATCAAGGAGGATCAGAATTTTGTTTCTAGCATGTGTAAATACACCTAATGCTAGGCAGGGAAGTAATCAGAAATTACTCTGATTGAAGAGGTTTCATAGCTCCAGCACAAAGCCCAGTTCTTAGTATTAAAAGGATGAAAAACCACTAGAGCCAAGTTTGCATTTTTTTCCTTTTTTGTTCAGAAATACCCCAGCAATGCAGGGGAATCTTACATGAGAGAGAGATGATCAAATCCACAGTAACTCCTAATTAAGGCTCCTTGTTACTTGTTGTCTTTCCAAAGAGAAGTTTGCTGTAAGCAGCACTCAGAGCTGTCTCCTATTGATACCACTAATGCTCATGTGAGCCTGAGAGTCCTGTGAGCTGCATTAGCACTGTCAGCTGCAGCTGAGATGTTCGAGGAAGGCTGCCTTGAAGGAATGACAGTGTGGCTCTGAGCTGCAGAACCCTGTCAGCATTTCCCTGAATGTATTTATGATTAAATGAAATAAACCGTTCGTGTCATATTAAATCCTGACACACTCACACAATCCAATTTTCAGCAGCAAGTCTGATTTCAGATTCTTCCTAGACATCTTAATTCTATCCTCTGAAGTGTGTGTATTTTTAATAGGACAAGCACATGGTCTCAGGTGCTGAAGTGAGGCAAACATCCAAAAACCAGAGGATTTTTCCAACTGCACTTGATTAAACTCTAGTCTAGCAAAATATTAGCACATGGGTAGCCTTATTAATTTCAGACTGCCCATCTATTCAAATGTTTTTCTGTAACATGCTCCAAGTACTCACATGGAAACAGTTAGAGATGAAGGAAAACAGATTATTCGGCAGTTTGTAAAGAAGGTGTCATCCTCAACCACATCTGAATGAAAGTGCACTATACATGTTTATATTGTCTGATGTGTACCAGGACAGGAGTAGATTTACAACTTTTTTAAGATTAGCACAATGAAAAGAAGCGTGTTAAGGCTGTTCACAGTGTTAAGGCTGAGCATTTACTTTGTTTCTAACCACGAGCTTCAATTTATATTTTATTGTACACACTTTCTAATATTTGTATAAATCCTAGCATATGAAAGTTTACAATATTAGCTAGAAAATTCATAATGGATTGAGTTTAATTTCTGCTTTTAGGGGGTCATTACAAAATCAAGCTTATTAAGCTGGAGAACTCTGGCTGTGGATTCCTTAAACATGCTGGTAAGGGTCTCAAAAATATATCGCAACAGGCAAGGGCAATAGGAGCACTTCATGTTGTTGAGTTCATTGTTGTTTGAGTTTAGCTGCAAACAAAATAATATTAATGTGTAAGATATATGCCAATTATGCAAGTTTAATGGACCACTGCATGACAAAAAATGTTCAGAGTATTAAGGCAAATGTCTGTATATATGAATCAATGCAAAATATTTGTAAAATATATTTGATTAATTTTATGCTTTTCTTTTGTGGCATCAGTTTATCAAATAAATTATACAATACCATGAAGAATATCATGATGTACCCACAAGTTAATAAGTATTAACTTTGTATGAATTTTTGTTAGTGTCAATCATGCATGTACTATTGCCTTGCTTTTCTATCAGCTGTTAATTTTTTATAAGATATATGGTTAGCTAAATGTTGATTAGTTCTTTCATTGCTTTGTGTTGACATGTTCAAATCTGTAAATCTGACACTTGTAAATTTGCATTTCACTGATGACCTATTGGCAAGAAATAGAAATTTTCTTCTAGGCTAATTGTATCACCACAAATTCTGACAAAGAAGGCAGAGGAACAACTCATCTTGAAAACCCCTTGTCTTGAATTCAGCATTCCTGAATTAATATAATGCCATCTACTTTCTGCAGGTGTTAAGAATGATAAAAGGGTTCTATTTCTTCTATATGCAGTGATTTTATTCCCATTTATGTGTTCAGTTATAGCTGTCAATCAATTTTAGTCGTGCATCTCTAATATTATTCCATGGAAAAAGGCTGGATAAATCTGAGCAGAGATTTCTACACGGTTATCTAAATATCATTGTTTAAAAAAAGATTAGCACATGAATGTGTAAATTAAATTTTTATAGGGTGAATTCCTTAGCAAAGTCTACATCTACAGGGTTGCACTAAGCTGAATGCTTCCAATACTGATTGTCTTGGTTTCTAATGCACTTACTTTTAATAAATTAATTATATAAAAAATATCCCCTTCCACTAATAAAATGCTTCAATATACAAAACTCTTTCTCGAATATACATTCAACACAAAGTTGCTTATCTGTGAGGAGGGATTCAGCTATTAAATTTCTCACATTCAGCATACTGGATACAATTCTGAAACTACAGAAAGGCATCTTCTGCTATCTGAAGACGAATGTAATACTGGCAACAAACAATACAGATTACAGGACTGCAATTGAAAAGATTACTCCTATTTTATTACTGTGGAATGTCTGCAAAAGTTGAGGGAGAAAGACAGAAAAGAAAATACATAAATATTCACATTTCTGGGGTGTTAAAATCTGATGCAATGATATTAGTTACAACAGAGGCAGTGCCGTGATGTAACTAATTTAAAGATTACATACTTCATATGTTTTTCCCCATTTGCATATATTTTATTAGTGCAGTGAAGAGATTAGTGATCAGCGCGTACAGGAAAGAACATTGTTTCTCAGACTAGCAACCTTGATATTGCATTCTGGGACTTTCTGGCATACAAAGATGATCAGCCAGGTAGAGGTGACAAAGTATCATATCTGTATTTAAAAAGAGCAAAGCAGAGAGAGACATCAGTGGATTAAACAACATCAAGATGAAGGCTGAGAGCCCCGAACAGCTCCGGACAGGGGTTTTTGAGGGATGGAGCAAGGGGAGTGGTTAGCTCCTAGGAGTCAACCAGGGACAGACAGGTGGGAGGAGAGAGGGAGGGGAGAAGGGGGAATAACCAATAAATACCAAACGGGGAGGGTACAGACTTGGGGGACCAATGGGGAAACAACTGGAGGAGAACTTTCTAGACTAACAACCTTAAAGGGGATAGGGGAAGGGGAGTGTGCGGGGCCAATTAACAGTTTACAGGATGGATAACTAATCCGGGGGCAGCAGGGGACCATGGTGTGTCGCCTTGACCAGGAGGGCACAGGTCCATAGCTCACACACAGCTTTTTTCTTGCTGGTAGCGTCCTCCCTGCGGCTAACCCCCTGGCCCCCTACGGGGCTGGGCCACCGCAACGGATGGGCACTGCAACTTTTTTGTCTTCTTGCAGGCTGAGAAAGGTGAACTCCCAGAAAAGTGTTTAAACTCTAATCAACAGAAGCCAAACTGAGTATTTCCCTTAGCCACAACTTCTGGCTCCTTTGAGCACTAACAGATCTTGCTTCCCAAACAACTTTCTTCCCTCTCGGTGTTCATGGAACATGCAGCCATGTGGCAGCTATAGCCCATGTGGGTAACTCGAGGGGCCGTGGCCATAAAGCAACCTCTCTCAGAAACACCACGAAAAATCTGTGCTACTTTCAGCTGCTTCAGTTGTGTCAGTGCAGCTGTCACTATGTCCAGTGCTCTGGGCACTTCCCACACATCTGTGAGGGAGAAGAACAGATAGAACTTCACATGCAAGCAATTTAGCAAGAGCACTTGCCTCCCGCTTGTTCTCACAGGTTGCTGAAGGACAGCAAAAGAGTGGTGCATTAGCCAGTATGGCAGCAATTTATCTTTTTGTGCTACAAAGGCACATGTAAAACACAAAAAAAATTGGCTTGTTTCATATTTATTTCTCAGACAGGGTGTCTTACAGATACTTCACTGGACATTCAAAACTAAATTAATGTGATCACAATGAAGTTGCTTCTGCTTTCAGAATTCTAGACTATGGACAAAATGGATGCAGTCAGCACATAGCTGTTCTTCACAAGTAGAAGAGTATATTTTGAGTGTCTCTTTGTCCAAGAGAAAATATACTGTTAAATCTTGTCAATAGTGAGAAAATAAATGGAGTTTGCACTGATAGTGCATTGCCTTAAGTTCAACTAACATCTTCTTTATAAGAAAACTGAAAATTATATTTTTCAACTACAGAGTCTTGTTCTTTTAATAATAATTGTGGACCAGAAAGGCCAAATGAACCAAAAGGAACACCCTGTTTTGCCTTATTTTTTCATTCTTTTGATGACAAACACATAACTTTCTGTAAACTTTGAAAATAAGTCTCAGGAAGGTGTCTCATACCTCTTTTTCTCTGAAGAAAAGGACTAATTTAGCTTTCACTTAAGTGTAAAATCTCTCCCAAAGTGCTTATATGTGACAAAAACCTCATTATCTTTACTGGAAAAACAAGAGAGGTATGTTAGTTTTCATTCTTTCAAGACAGTGACAGATCAGGAACAAATATTTTATCTCCCTTTATAAGGATTTATTCATTCAAAATTATAACTTTCAGAAGGAGTTTCAAATCTCTCTTGCTATGCCCCTTTTTTTCTACAGCTCTACTTATTCTGCAGTCAAATAAAAAAGGATGGTATTCTACAATTTCTCCTTGGAGACTTAATCCTATTTAATCAAATAATTTTCATCACATCACAAAATTATTATTCTTGTCCCCACCTTAGAGTCTCCATTTCATACTCCAGTTACAATTTGATTTAAGGAAAGTGTATTTTGACTGTTGTCACCAAGATACAAGATCACTTTTATATCCTACTATGCTTCTTTATATCCTACAATATAGTATATCTTACTGCATGTATTACTTTATATCCCACTATATTTTCATGACCATTGAACTTTTGTCTGAATAGGTAGTTTTTCAGATATGTTTGGAAACAAGGTTTCAAGAAGCTTACATTTCTTAATATAATTTCTTGTCCTCCCTCTGCAATTAATTAGACCTCACAGGTATTTTTAAGTATATTAGGAGATGTCAAAAACAAGGATTTTCCTTTTAGCTTCTTCTAAGACTCACTTCTCTGTACTGTTTGTAAATGGCTTGCCATCCCAGCTCCTTATGTATAAGGTATAGCCATGAGTAGGGAAATATCCTTCTGTACAGTTAGATGCTCTGGAGTCATCAATGGTAATGAAGCAGGAATTCAATACCTACAGTATCTGGGTTATGCTTTATCTTTTGATTCTGCAACCACATTATAGGCAATGCGTCATACTGTGAATGGACATGGTTAAAGTTTAGGTTTTCTTCTTCCCTTGCAACCATATAAAATCAGTTTAACCATATGTCACAACAGAGTACTTTGCTAGAACAGACAATATCAATCGTATCTGAAATGCATATAATTTTCAATTGCTTCCAGTCTGTTTCTCACTATGAGTTGCAGCCAGCGATGTGTTTAATGCTTGATCCCCATGAGAACAATTCCAGGAGGAAAAGACTCTCTGTAGAATATCGAGATTTTTGTTAAAATGTCTAAGACTAGGCAAATTGCACATTCACAATTTGGCTCCCAGAGTTTGGAAATATGGATATGTATGTGTGTGTGTGAATCCTTATATATATATATGCACTTAATTATTTTATAATCAGAGACAATACTTGGCGATTATGAAATTATTTTTGTATCTAAGCAGTGACTAGACTCTGCTACACCAAAAAGTCTGGAAAAGTTGCAGCAGAGATGAAAGATTTGTAATATTTCATGGGATTACGGCTCTGCTTATAGTCCTGACACTATAGAAAGCTTCTAAGCAGCTCACACTCTTGCCAGATAATAATTGCTTCACCTTGGCTTGAGATCGTTGAATGTTGTAAATGTAAAAGTGAAGTATATAATATAAGATGGTCATGTAAATGACAGTAAATGGCAGTAAATACAAAAGCTTCAGTAGGCAATTAATCCAACTACTCCTAGATGTCCAGTTTAGGATAAATGGAATTGTTCTTTGGAAATTCTACTTTCTTTTCAATATCTACCAAGAAATTCTAAATCACAAGCTCAGAGTGAACATCTCTTTTTAAGGCTGATGAAGATAGGTGACATAAACCACAGCTAGAATTTGCAACATATAGAGCTGAATTTAATTCCTGAGGTCTGCTCTCTTTTTTCTTAATTCTCTCAAGTCCCATTCGTGCTGAGGATCAGTAACTCTGAGAGAGCTGAATTTGTTTGAAATGATCAGATATTTTGATCAGCTAGGTTATCTAGCAATTGCAATATTGTATTCTCTCCCTCTCTTCTTCTCTACGCTCTTCTGCTTTTCTCTATTCTCTTCTCCTCTCCCTCTCCCCATCTCCTCCTCATATTATTTTTTTCAGTAATTTCCTGTTTCTAATCTAAAGTTTAACTTCAGTACTGCAAAAAGGGTACCGAGTAGTTAAACTTCTTTTCTACTGTGACTGTGCAAATTTAAGCATCTAGCACTGAAAATCCTCAAGGACAGATCTTTTCTTCCCAGGTATTTATAACAGGACAGGCACCCTGATTCTTTCCTTTGAGAATAGAAAGTTATATATATATATTATACATATATATTTAAACACAAACAGATGTTTAAATGCACACTTAAGATAGACTATTTAATTATTTAAGGAACTTAGTATGATATGAACTCATAAAAATATTAAATTACATGAAAACTTTAATTTAAAAAAAATTATGCATAAATATATTTGCATGGAGAGTTGGCTGGGTTTTATTTTCTACAACTATATACAACTGTGGATGTTAATGTATAGTGAGGAAAGACATACTCACACCGAAGACGAATTCCAGAATGTATGCATATCTTTTGGCAAACTGATAATCTGCTAGAAAAATCAGTTTTTGGTTTGTGATGGCTGCAACCCACCTAGGCAATCTACCACAAACACCATGACAGATGGTAGGAAATATAGCTTGAAGGCAGGGCATTTGGCAAATATTTTGGCAGAAGAGAAACTGTCAGGTTAAACCCACAAGGCAGAAAGAGATGTTACTCTCCTGTCAAGTTATTGCACAATTCCAAAGGCATTGTGGGAGAATTATATTTTTTTCCAAACCACACTCAATCACAAGTCCATAGCAAGCACAACACAGAGACGAATACTGCACAATCAGTCCAGCTCTATGCTATGTCATATTTAAACCTTGTCCAACAAAAGTATAAATCTGGGGTTTAGAGTGCTGATACTCAAGCCTGACCTCTTCCTCATCTATTGAGGCCTCATTCAAAAGCCTATGTTCCCACTAAAGTCGCGGGAGGTGATCCAAAGGAATGACACTGGCAAGCTCCAGATGCTGGAAGCTGCGGCAAGAGCGACAGGAGAGGAAGCCCCTGCTGACCTCAGTACCTGCACAAACCCAGAGTCCCAAAGTAGGCAGCCAACCAACTGAGCATTGAGCAACAATGTCTTGAGTAGCAACATCTTCCTTCCTCAGCTCAGTATTTGCTGCCATCATCATCATCATCATTTTATGCAGTTTATGTTCTATATTGCTGTACTTGTGTCTAAATATGAATTTATTTTTGCCATTATTGTGATTAAAAAATGGAAAGATACATGAAGTTTATGTATTTTTCTAATTCTGAGCACCTCTTCCCATAAATCACCCTCCCCACAAAATACGTGAAAAGCTGATGAGATTAGAAGTAGCTTTGGAGATTGAGCCCATATGTCTCTCTCTGAAAAACAATGTGCTGTGAGCAGCCTCAAAGGCTCTCTATTAACTGGAATATGTGAATAAATATGTCTCAGAGAAGGTGAGTTTGGAATTCGGGGACTACTGAATGATTTGTGAAATGTATATACATGCACTATACAATTACAAATTAAACCATTAGCTGCTTCACCTTCAACACATCAATACTGACTGCCTCTTAGGAAACAACTCCTGCACAAAAGGACATCTGAAGAAAAAACATGTTTTATGAGCTTATGTACATCAGTTTACCAAAGAATTCATTTGGTAATTCTGAGAATTCATTCTCAGCCACTTGGAAAGAGAGAAAGTACTTGAAAAACAAAAACAAAATCCTCCCTTGAACACATAATTACAAAAATGTCATGCATTTTACTTGGCAACTTCTGAACAGCCCAGTTTGGTTGCTAAAGACCCTGTTGCCATGGGTTCTTCTTACTAAAGCCAAAAATTGATCCAAATTACAACATTTGTAAAATTCAAAACTACATATTAGAACATGAACTGTCATTGAATAAGAACAATTCAAAAGAATTGTTACAATCCAGCCTGGTTCCTTCTGGCAAGCCAGTCTGAAGGGCCATAAAAAGAAATAGTCCAAGTAATTTTACTGAGAAATGTTTATGACTAAACTGCACTTCACAAGAGGCAACGTATCCAAATGTGTTACCATCCTTGACCATCCACAAGAGGCTGTTTTTGGGGTCAGGGCCAGTGGTATCATCAGTGAGTTTCTTTGGCCAGGTAGATAACAGGGCTTCTACTGTGTTGTAGAGATTTATTTGTAATATTCTCAACAGTGAAAATTACATGTATAAGCCTGAAAAGTGGACACATTGATCGCAGCTGCTGCTCACATCGCTGCTAGCTGAGCTTCAAATTAGTCATGCTGTGCAGGTAAGTTTACTCTCTCCATAAATCTATTACTGCTGCTTTCCAACTTCATGTGCTGTCATTTAACAGCCTAATGTTGCTCCTTGAACACCATTTAATTCGGGCAATTTTGAAAGTCAGCAATGTGGAGAGTGAAGCAGTGCCAGCAAGCTAGGAAAAACCAAATAACTCAAAAGAAGATATTTTAGTACATTATTTAAATATAATCAGCATCCATAAAAATGTCACATTATTCCATGAGTTATTACTATGGTGATGTAAAAGAGAAGGGGAAAAGACACCATTATTTTAACTATACATACAATTAATTAAAATATTATGAGGATAAACTTCAGGAAATGAGCCAGAACATGATGGTTTTAAAAGGGCAATATGATTCCATACTTTCTTTTCTTGCAAAATATGGATCATCTTATAAGATAAGAAATAATACTACTAGTGGAGGGAGAAGGCTATCTATTTTTTTTGTAAAGTAACCTCTATACTTACAGGGAAAAAGTACTTATGACTACATGAAACATCAACCAACATCTTACAGAGGTCCTCCCTAATGGATTCTGCTGCTTTTAAAAGATAAAGCTTTCTGAGTGCACTTTATCTGCTAATAAATGGTTCATAAATACATCCCATCTGAATACTTCAGCAGGAGAATACATACTTTTGTTAACAGACTTTTAAAGTTTCCATCCACTTTAAAGAGAAATAAAACTGTGTACTGCCATTTTTTGTTCTCGTTTTGCTTCTTTGATTCCTAGCTTTAAAAATTAGGACTGACCTCTTTTTTTTTCGATGATCCGAGACCAGTAAACACAATGAAACCTTATGCTGGTAATGTTGTAATAGATGTACAATAAAGAAGTAAACAAATCTTTGAATGCATAATAAATATATATAAAATAATTAAAATGTACTATTAAAAGCATTTACAGATGTGATAGATTGATGCCAGCCATATTTATTTAACTATTTAACATTGCAAAATCCAGAGGTAAATATAAAGCATAATGCATTTATGTATCTCCACCACTCATCAAAACGTCTTTAAATACCAATGCTGTTGAAATCTGCATGTTCCACTGAAGAAGTTCCTAACTCCATTTCCCTTCATACCATGTTAGTCATTTGAAACACCCAATGAAAACTGTATCTACTTTTGAAACTAAAAAAGCAGTTCAAGAAGAAACTGTTCCTCTAAGTTTTTCCCTCACACGTATTTTATGACTTCAGCATAGTTAGAAAAATTAAAGGCAAAATTCTATTATTCTTATCTATATGTAGTCCACAAAGTATTTTCCCTAGTTAAAACTTTGCTTTAAAACCTTTTGCTTAACAGAGGAGAGTATTCATTTGGTAGAAAGAATACAACTAATTCAAAATTCCTCAAGATCAAGGATCTTAATTTCCATATCACATAACAGGTTTTTTTCATTTTTAGGTTACAGACACAGTGCATGATTTTACTTCTGACAGAAAGCAAAGAACCTTATTAATTTTGACTTCCTACTTTGAACTTGAGTTATTCTTCAAAACAGAGATGCTTTCCTGAATCAAGACCATACTATAAACTGGGATATCTGGCTAGAATCTGAGTGTATAAACTAGTCTCAAAGCCACAGAACTAAGAGGCATATTACTTTGATTTAAATTGCCTTTGATCCAGACCAGTAAACCTATATCAAATCAAATAAAATTCTATTCCCTTAGTTCAATAGATTTAGATCAGAAATAATATAAATGGAGAAGATATTATATCTTTCAATATAGTCAATGTTTCTTCAAAAAGACTCAAAAACACAGAAATAGTTAATACAAATATTTATAAAGATGGAGAGTAACTATTTCTGTAGATGCAGGAATCAGTGTCAAAACCATGGCCTGGGTATCATCAGCATCCCCTGGTGATTTTGCACCACAAAACCAGCTTGAGTCCAAATTCAAAAAACCTGTAATTTTCTCTGCCATTGTTTTACATTTATAAATTCTTGTCTCCCTTAATACTTCTTCAGAAAATTTCTTCTGTTGCATTCCTGCTTACAGACTGTCTGTCCACAGAATGCCATCAAACCACATTACTTTGGTATCAATCTAGCTTAGACTTGATGGAATTTCCTAATGGAGGCCCTGATCTTTATCTTACTATGAACCCAGAATGGCTCTGTTCATGTCATATCAGAAATAGGGAGTAGAAAATAAGCTGGCAGCTAGCATGGGAGGATAGAACTGGACTAGTCTATTGTGAAATAGAATTGGCCAGGGGCAACTGTATTAGAGAAAGATGCCCTCGTGCATTTAGGTAGAAAATAATATTTTTTTTTCTTTCCAAACCACATGAACTTTAAAAATGCTTAACTTTTGAAAAATTTTATACAATTTGTAATGTGAGGGAAAAGCCAGATCCCCTTAAACTTACAATGGGGACCTATTTTTCTCAGGGCAGGAAACCATGAGCCATTCCATCATCCTTGAACAGAGTACCTGGAGTCTGTACAGAGGAAATAAAACATATGATACTGTGCCACCTAAGCTTTATTACCTGGTGAGGAGGATCTGTGTTGTCTTGGGAGACAATCATCTGGTAGATAACAAAATCTGTAGTCTCTTTCCAGTTTACTACTTATTCTGATATATTCATGGAGAACCAAGCCCTCAGATAATTGAAAAGTTATAGTACTTTTCAACTGCCAATGTGTACCTGTTGGAACTCTGCAGAGGCAAGCTAGGTTCAACAGGAAACATTTCATATCAGGAAAAAGAAATTGTCTTAATGAATATGCCCCTCTGGCTTATCTTCATTTTCGTGTACCTGAGTCACTTGGAAGTGAGAGAAAAAATGTTTTTAAAATCCTTTAAATCTGTCAGCTAACCTGAAATAAAAGTTCAAGCACACTAAACAGCTGAACATCTGTCCTGTGGTGAGCTTTACACCTTTAATTAGATCATTTGCTTGAAAAACTGAAGCTGTGCTTAGCATGCCAACAGCATGGTTCTCAAATTCTGTAGAACAGTCTAGTACTTCTGTTCTCTTCAGAAAATGGTTATTCAAATGTGCAGGAGAGAAGACAAATCTTCTGCTCAGTGAGAAGAAAAAAATTTTCTGCAAAAGGCCTTTTACAATACAGGTCCTAACATTCAAACAATGAAAATCTGGTTCTAAAGTTTGTGTGACCTTTATATTACAAAAACCTGTCTAGCTTACATAGCCTTAAAGGACGTTTCTCAAAACTGTGCAATGAAACACACGTCATCTTCTGACCATAACTTGTCATCAATTTGCAGATAATATTATTTTTAATATCACAAAAAGAAGGGGAAAAAAGAAGAACAGAACATTCCTGCTACCTACATACAGGATGTTTGTTCATTAGTATCAGAGCTGTCTGGATTCATTGCCTGTACCTTCAGTTTGAACCCAGCTCTTTAAAAGACACATTTTCTTTCACAGGAAAGCACCTCAGCTACAAAACAACAAACCATAAGACATGGAAGCTGTGTCTAAACAACAAGGATATGCCTCAGGAAATTCTCAGTCTTACTGAAGTTTTTTCCCCTTTGTGTCAGTTCCTTTCAGCCTAGTCCAGGCAACTGTCTCAGGGGGTTGTGCCTTGGGAAGTTTTATCTGAATATGATCTCGGGAAATATTCCACACTTTTTCATACAATTTCCAAGTATTCCACAATTTCTTCAAACAGACATTCACTTTTAAACCAAAAACATGTAACAAGTATCAGTTTTCTATGAAAATCAAAATTAAAGCCATTTATAGGCCAGAAGGACTTGCAGAAATTATTTACTATGTCCAATATTAAAGAATTATAATGCGAACATTTAAATTCACTTATCCTGATATTCCTCTTCAAGGTTTTACAGTATTTTCTTGACAACAGGAAATACTAGTGCATTAATATTCTGATAAAATGAATCAGAAATATTAATTTCCAAGTAATCTGCTTACTGACTTTATTTACCAAAATATCCTCAGTGTGAGATTCTTACAGAAAAATATCTGGTCAAGACGACATAGGAAGGACTCTTGCGCTTATCTCTGTAGTGTCTGAGTTAATAAACAGCATGAGTTAATAGTAGCACAGTCAAAATCTTCTGACAACTAATTCACAAACTGAAGAAAAATACTAAATTCAGTATATACGTTATTGAAGACATGCTGCACAATCCTCACAATGTTGGAGTGCTTGCTTATTTCTTGAAGCCAAAATGGTTATCATCCAGGAGTAACAAAAGCTTTCAACGTACAGACATAAAAATAATAGGTTAGACTCCCCAGATATTTACCTTATCAAAGACAGGGAAGGTTTCTGATTTGTAGGCTAGTTAAATCATGTACCAAAATGTACATTTGCTCAATGATTTTGGAACCATTTTTTATGGGGCAGACTATCTGCACAGGGTTTTTTCCAGAAGTTGCTGTATCAACACCACATACTAATCAAGAACATGAGAGAACTTAGTCTAGCACCTACTGCATTCAATTCGGCAATCTAAGTTAAACACGAACTCACTGGAAAATTAGATTCATGTGCAAAATCTGGGTATTATCTTTTATTTCAAACACAATCATATGCATTGTCTCTCAGTCAACAGCATACATGTCCCTAAAGAGGGCAGATGCTCTGTTCTGCTCTGCCTGGGCACTTTCCTCAGTCCCTCACTTCCTCCTCTACATCCTCCTTCTCATTTGATCTCATAGTGAATTCTTATGAGGTTTTAAGAAAGCTCCAAAGGACTGAAATTAGCTGTCTTGAGCTTCCATTATATGCAGGAGAATTTAGGATTCTTCAGCTGTTTGTGACGAATCCTGCCTAACCCAGTACAGTGGTAGTCATAGCACCCATGCAGTGCAAGGCTCAGAGTTAGATGTCCTGCTCAACCTGTGCAGGTTGATGACCCTACCCCAAAAAAACCCTGCAACCTACATGAGCTAATGTGAAGAATGGTATTTCATTATTAAGTCAGACTGTCAGGTAGCCAGAAACACATGAATCATCTGCAGTCCATCTTCTTAAGGGAAGAGGAATTTTTACTGCATTTAGGAGAGAGTGGAACAGGGAATCTGGTTTCTGGTCCTGTTAATTTTGGGTAATGATAGTCTATTATACCTTTCTCTGTGCTCATGTGGCTGTGAATCACCATCACCAACCATTCCTTAAAGTACTTAGGAACAAACTACCTTAGACTACCCTCTGTCATTTGCAGATACCTGCAGAACAGTAATCTTGCTTTGACATAAAGGTACAGTGTATCTCAACACTCTTGGGTTCATTTTGGGATTTTTAACAGGCAGCTTTGGGCATGTATAAGCAACAAAGTGTTAAATAGGGGGACAGTCAAATTAATCTCACTCTTTTTCTACACCTACTGGTGTATGTTGACCCATGGTTTTGACTTTGATCCCTCTTAAACCTGTTTAGCGCTTAAGCAATTATATGGTGTTGACATTTCCTGGCTCACTTCCAGTCATTACAATTTCCATGCAAGATATTTTAAACAGAACTTGTTAGCTTTCCAGATTAATTCTTGCCCTTCATCATTTCACTGCAGTATTGTACCTAAGTAATGTTCTTCAGCAGTTCCTGCTGTTTTAAACACCACAGTCCTCTTGATAATACAGAATTAAGCTACTTGAAGAATGTCAAGCATTTTTATTTTCATTCAGATTTCTGTGATTGTTAAATATTCTAATCCTCTTGAGGTTTGGGGGCAGGGGGGCTTTGAGGGAAATTTTTTATTTCTTTTTTTTTCTTTCCTCTGAATAAAATTTGACCCATTCAACCTAAAATATTAACCTTACTGCAATATTTCTCAGAAAGAAAGGAGACAAAAAGACAAAAGTGACAAAACTGACTGCCATACTTTTTGCTTCATCTTTTTTTGTTGTTTATTTGACAGTCCATTAGCAATATCCTAAGTCAACTAAACTGAGTGATTTTGTACTTTGAAAAATATGGGGTTTTTTTTGATGAAAGGAAAGTTATCACAAGCATATTCAAAATATCATGTTTGAGCCAGATTACAGACCCAGTAATATATAACCTCTGTGGTCCGGGAAGGTACAAAGGTAGAGATTGAAATATTGATTTAGACAATCAATAATCACCTATCAGTAGGATTCTTTGGTAATGATGATGGAACAGCAATTAAAAAATAAAACTAAACCCAGAACACAAACTCTATTGAGATGATTAATCACAGATGTAGTTTAAAATAAACTAAAAAATATATCGTTTTAATCTTTGGGTTTGATTCCTTTTGCACTACTGAGAAAAAAATGTGGTTAACTTTATTCGCAATAAATTGCTTAAATATAAAAAATCATGTTTTATGCAGATTTTTGTTGACTTTTTAGTAAGAACCCAATATAGTTAACAAGCATGAAGTTGTTAGATGTACACCTTATTGCAATTCTAAATTATTTTCTCTGTTAAGATATGAGTAAAGGCAACCTGACTCCTATTTTACTCAAACAATAGATGTATAGTCTAGCTAGGATTTGCTACCATTATTAGCATTCAAACTTAAAAGCATCAGAGGCAAAGACATTTAAGAATAGATAAATAATTTACTTTTTTTTTAGGTGGCCAGAAGAAAACAGTAGAATTAGATATGGAGAAGCTTTTAGGTGGCCAGAAGAAAACAGTAGAATTAGATATGGAGAAGCATAGGCATAAGACAACAAATATATTAGTCTAAAAGACATTTTCATTCATACTACCCTGATGCCAGAAATTGTGCAAAAGAAAATTAGAAAATACTTCTGTTTTCTAAATAAAAGAAGAAGGCATTGGCAAGAAGGGCAGTGGGAAATTTTTGTTAATGTCAACAGAATCGTTGCTGCCTTGAACAATATGGATGGTCCTTATTTTCCATGCACAAAGATCTTGCACAGAAAAGCAGAAATCTTAACTTTATATCTTTCAAAATGGACTTTCCTTCAAAATTCAGCTATTTATTGTTTGCAGCAGTAACCCTGCTCCATTAAATGATGCCTCTGAAGACACTGTATGCAAAGTAGTTAAATGTACTTCTTTATGTCTGAAAAACATCACCAGTGAAAATCTCAACACTGCCAGGAATAAGTGAATAGGTGCACAATAAGACTGGGGAGTTCTTTGGGGAGACATTTTTCTGGGTTTGTTCAGGCTTTTCTAGTTTCATCCAACATACTGGGGCTAGACAGTGGGAGCAGGACCAAACCCAGCTCTAACTGAGAGTTTTGTACTTTTTTTAATAGTAAGACCTCTTCTAATCTGTCCTCCTTCGTTAGAGTGGTCAGCCTTCTTCCCCTCTGTTTTGTCTCATCCTCAGTTCAGTCACTGTAATTTGCTCAGCGTCTATACAACTCTCTTTGTCAAAAACTGGAACAGCATCATTTGGTAACACCTTGTATTTGTACATCTATATCACCAGATGGTTAAAAACTTTTGAAATACCTCAGCCAAATCACTGTCATACCAAAACCAGAAGGGGACTGAGGAAAAATTGTGAAATCTTGTCTAAAAAGCAAATGGCCAATTAGCTGTTGGGAAGATGACACCTCTTCATTTGGAAGAAGTTCAGGATCTTCAACTAAAATTTCCTCTTAAGGAAGGGAATTTTTGCACACAGATAATTTAGCAGAGGTACTTTCTTTTAATCAGTCTTGTGTGGTTATTTATTATCTGCATTAAAATAAACAGACACAACAAGGGAGATTTTCATAGGTGAATGCAGAAGTGTTCTCACAAAATTTTTAATCTTTCTTCACCCAGAAATTGCTACCCAAGATCTGATGAACTAAATGATGAACTGATGAACTGATGAGCTTTTCCATGCTAGAAACCCAAGCTAAAATTTTGTTGACAACTATTCTACTTCAGAAAATTAAAATGCTCTTTGAAGTAAAAGTAAAACTGTCCAACACAATGAGGAAATGAAGGTTCAGAAATTAGGAGATTCATATTTAACTCAAATATTTTGTGTGGCTATTTGCTAGACTTCTTCCAGAATGTGAGATTTAAAGAGTAGCTATCCTTTAAAAACATTGATAGAAATATGTCAAAAAGCAAAACTAAAATTTCTGAGAACTATATTTCATTGCAATCTAACTCCACCCATTTGGTATCATTGCTTCCATACTTCATGATACTCAAAATAAGTTGGCTACTAGAAATGAAATTAAATTAATCCCTTTCACTCCCACACAATTCTATTCTCCTGATAAGGAAATTGTGTGCATGGTGGGGGATTTAGCACGCTGGGAGGTTACTCAGAGGCCATGCACCATCTGTTTAATCAAATGCACACATAGCATCACTCTTTTACAGCTTACTTTTTAAAATCATTCTGGGGATTTTGTTTGGTTGGTTTTGGAGGGGTGATTAGTAGCAAGTGCACTTTCATGGATCATTTTGCTTAAATCTTCATCTTCGCAAGAAGTACCAGGAAGGAAAAATTCCAAATGACTTTTGACTGGAAAAATAGATAGTGAAGTAGAAACTTTTAAAAAAATCTGCAAAACCATATTTCTTTGAATACCAAATTTTGTAAATTGCAACTAGTATTGCAAGATATTAAGGGAAATTAATCAACGGCCAATGTAATGTAGGTTCAAATCCTGTTCAATCTATTCTCCTGTTATACCAAGGAGGAATCTTCAGGTCATATTCTAGAGGATATTATTTTAAAAAAAGAAAACAAAAGAAAACCAAACCAAACCAAAATCAAACAACAACCCCCCCCAAAAAAAAAGAACACGCACAAAAAAACCCCAAGACAAACTAAAACACAAAAAAACCCCAAAGAAACAAAAACCAATATACACAAAACCAACCTGCCCCCCCCAAAAAAAAGCCAACAAAAACAACAACAAAAAGTAAGTGTTTTGAAGTAGTTATAAAATTGCAGAGGCTATTCAGGACTGTTCCACTTGGTATTTCAACGTCCAAAGAAACTGATTTGGAAAGAAAACTTTATACTGTAACTTCAGCCTGAGTGAGAAAGTGAGAAGTAGTGTCAAAGAAACAGAGCAAGATAGACTTTAGGTAAGAGGAGACTTGGAGAGAATAGCATATGATGAGGACAGATGACATGGCTGGCCATGTGGGAAATTTCACTGGTATGGTCTTAAAAGGTTATCTGGCATGCTTTACAACCAGCATGTCAAAATTTCTGTCTAAGAAACAAAGCAGAATGATGTTTCAGTGACACTGAGAAAATAGATCCAACTCTTGAATAAGGCTTTTCTCAGCATCAGATTTTTTTACAAGTCTATGCCCTTGTTTCTAGAGCCTGGGAGTTCCTACAAGATGTAATGAAATAAAAATTAATATATTCTTTTTTAACTGCAAATTATGCAAATTAAAGCATTGATAGCAAACTCCCCTCTTACTGAAGTACTTAATAAACATACCCTGGGGTATGTGGGGTCAAAGATGTTACTTGGATGTAAAAACAGTAAAACTGAGAGAGGAATCAGGTGAATATGTGAAGCTCGGAGATTTAATGGCATTTCTAATTGTAAAATGACAACATTCTCAATGAGCTTGTATCTTATACTTCAAGTTTATAATGTTTCTCTCTCATGTGAATTTAATAATTCATGGTAATAAAAATACCAGTGTTCCTTCATATTTCCTTTTAGAATGGGCAGCTACAAAATCTCCATTCTGCCTGGCTGTGTAATTTCATAAAATAGATAGACACTCCATGAGACTCAGAGAGTCAAACTATTGGGGCTGTTTGGGTCAAAATAATCTTATACAAGAAAGAGAAGACAAATTCTGTGCTGAACAGCCCAGGCTTCATCTTCCTATATTTGTTCGTGCTTTCCTGGCAAATTTGTTTGCCTTTTGCTCGATTTTCACCTTGACTGAGCTTACTGTTCTGTTGCAATACTCTACAGGGGCCAATCTGAAACTCAGTTCAGAAACAAGCCCTGATTCCTCATAAATTTGTGCAATGTAATTGACTAGAAAAGCTTTCAACAGCTTTTAATCATCTCAAATGCAATGCAAAAGGCACTTTCCTTATCACTAGATTCTTCCTCTTACTCCCCTCCAGAGACCTTTCGATTTGTGATTGAAACACTGATTTATAAAAAGAAAAAAATATTACAACATAAGTTTCACCTCAGAATGCTTCTATTTAATAGGCTGCTCTGTATGTGTGTGTCCTAAATGGGACAAAGTGCTTGTGATTATTATGACCTATGCCTGCTCACAGAGCTAAGGGAAACTAGTTTTAACTGCTCGTAGGTTATGCCCATCTGTGTTAACTGAACATGCCTGATATTTTGGAGCAATCTGTATTTCTCATGCTAAAGAGTCATGATTATTACTCAGGAATATGGGACAATCAGTCTTCATAGCTGAGGTGCCATGGCATTATGATAAACTACAGCATTCATAGTAACGGGAAAAAAATCAATTCATCAGGCATGGGAAAATGATACATTTGTTGCTTATCGTTGAGTTTCATATCTGCAATGTGATAATAGCTTTGGTGTCCAGAAACTCTCAATGAACAGCAAATGTTAATCACTATCTGTACACTTAGGCTTTGTGTCTGTTTTCCAACTTGCCATTTGCACTGGGAAATAATTTAAAGAAACAATACTCTTTTCTTCAGTTTGCACACGAAGCAGAACCTCTTCAGACAAAACTACAGTGTGGCAAACACTGAGGAATGCTAGTATAAATTAATGTACGTGAATGGTTTAAAATGGTCTCTACTTTTCTTTTCCATGTGTTTTTAGTGATATTGAATACGCTATATTTCAACTGATGAAGAAAGTCTAAACAGATGCATTCCTTTCTTTATCACTTTGGTTATTGTTTTCAATGAAAGATGTGTTGAAATTTTTGTTAAACTAATATTCCTATTGGACTTTAGCCCACATTCAAACAACAAAATAAATAACAGTTAGATGACCTTTAAATCTTAAAGTGTTTTCTAGGCATCTGTTTCAACTCCCTAATTTATCATTTGCAGATTTGCTACTCTTTAAACAGAAGTTGTGCTTTCAAGATATTGACTTAGGTCAAGAAAGCAAAACTGTGACTTAGAACTAGTCTGAACTCTAAAGAGTTCATCACCAATTAAAATAAATCTAAATTTTTGTTCATGTAATTGAGAGAAAGATATGAAAGATTACTGCATCAAATTTTGACTCCTGATTTAGAAGTGGTTAAATGGTATGGTGGTTTTGCTTAGCCCAGAACATCAGCAAGGTCTTTAGCATCTAGGACATATCTAAACCCTTCAAAAGCTGTTGTGGTAGGCTTGAAGAAGTGTCTGAGGGGTGGGGAGGGGCACAAAGATGGCTCCTGTGTGTCCTTAGTGAAAGTTCTGGAAGTTTTTCATTAAGTCCAGCAGAGCCAATCTCTGATGGCTCTGAGAGTGATGGACATGCTGCCATCCAAGTTTGGGCAAATTGGAGATGCTGGTTACACCTCTGTGAAAACATATTTAAGAAAAAATCAAAACAATGTGAGCACACACTTCTTTTTAGCTAGAGGAGGAGGAGGAGGTGGAGGTAAAAATACGTGAAGGGAGAACAATATGGAGACGTCAAGGTCAGTGGAGAAGGTGGGGGAGGAGGTGCTCCAGGTGCCGGAGCTGAAAACTCTCTGCAAGCTGTGGTAAAGGCCATGGGGGGGCAGGAGGTCCCCCTGCAGCCC
>VZRM01005556.1:1182043-1249391 GCA_013397955.1 Grantiella picta
AGAGAAAGAGTGTTTGTAGCGGAAGAATTGTGATGATGTATGGACTAAGAGAAAATACCCCATCCCCTGCCCGCTACCCGAGCTGTTGGTTGGAAGGAAGGGAGGAGGTGAGTGGAGAAACGGTATCTTAAGACCTTGTTTTGACTTTTCATTTATTCTCCGACTCTGTTAATAAATCACTTTGCAACTTTAAATTTTCATTCCGTTTTTGCCCTTTCTCACTGCGTCCTCCCACCAGTGCTTTATCTCAACACGATTCTAGTGTCTGTGTGTGTTTAACAGGTTTTTTTCCTCTTCTGCAACTCTGCAGCANCCTGCCCCCGCCCATGCTGTTTTTGGTTAGAAAGAGGGATTGGGGGTGAGCAGAGAAATGGTGTCTTAAGAGGGAGAGGGGTGAGCAGAGCAGAGAAAGAGTGTTTGTAGCGGAAGAATTGTGATGATGGATGGACTAAGAGAAAATACCCCATACCCTGCCCGCTACCCGAGCTGTTGGTTGGAAGGAAGGGAGGAGGTGAGTGGAGAAACGGTATCTTAAGACCTTGTTTTGACTTTTCATTTATTCTCCGACTCTGTTAATAAATCACTTTGCAACTTTAAATTTTCATTCCGTTTTTGCCCTTTCTCACTGCGTCCTCCCACCAGTGCTTTATCTCAACACGAGTCTAGTGTCTGTGTGTGTTTAACAGTTTTTTTTCCTCTTCTGCAACTCTGCAGCAGGAGAGAGCAGAGAGAGCAGATGTCGTAGGTGCTTAGCATTTAGCCAGGGTCAAACCACAACAAATGGTCACAGGGAAAAAAGGTAGCAGATGTTTGTGTGGAATTTGTTGTGAAGTACACTACAGAAACTCTTTGCATTGCATCTGAATATATGACCTCCATAAATGGATTTTGAAAGTGTCTTCAGACAACCAAATTTTTTTACATGCTAAGTTTTAACACTTATCACATGACTCACTCAACTGATTCAAAGGAGCTTCTTTTTGCCTTTTTTTCTCTTCCAGGGCTCCTCCTTTAAATTTGCTTTGTTTATGTTTAAGCACAGGCAGTACTTGTAACATTCATAACCTAAGCATATCTGAAACTCTATGCAAGTCAAACACCATAACCTCTTACGTTATAGCATTAATTATAAAAATAACCTGTAGCTAAAACAACACTAACACTGCAGGATAAGGACATGTTCTTCAGAACAAGTGATATTGTAAAAGTCCTTCAAATTATAAGTACAGCATGATTTTACTAGCCCCGTTCTCTAACCAACTGAAGGTCTGAATCTCTAATAAAAATAAACTTTTATTTGTTGTTTGTTTCAGGTGCTCTAATTAAAAGCCAAAATCATTGACAAATGAGAAAAACACACCCGTGCTTCAGCTAGATCCTGTCCAAGTGGCAGGATTTGTCTTGAATGTATCTTCACTCAGTTTTAACTCTGATGTCAGTCCTCAACCACAGTTGCACATAAATCAGTTTTCCCTGTTTTGAGTTTACACACTCATCACTTAACTGCTGGATGACTCACTATGTGTCTTTGAATGCAAGTACACATTTTTTCCAAAAATAAAGTATCTCCATAAACAAAAGTAGTACACTAAGTACATGAAAGCAAGCATTGCATTTTGAATGCTTCTCCATGAGCAGTTGAGAGTAAATTAAAAATAAAATTATGTTCTTTCTGCACAATGTAGCACATATACATAACATACAATATTTTTCTCTGGTAAACAGGCATTTCTCTAGACAGCAGAAGAATTAAGGGCACAAAAGTATGCACAAGTGACCAAACAATAAAATAAAATCAAGGACATGGAAGCCCTAATTTTAATTTATTGTATTAAAAACAATTTTTATCAGTGCAGGGCTTTATTTGGTCCTACTATTAAAGAATGAATCCCAGAAATGTTTTTCAATTGACTTTAGGAGGCTAAAGAAAATAACCTATCCTAGGAAAAAAAGTTTTCCTTAACACATGGAAAAGTAAGAATTTTGGCCTTTTTACATGAGACTCATGTCAATACATTTATAAAATATGTGTTGTGAAAAACAGCTTAAATGTTTCCTGGTAAAAGTAAACAAAACATATGGAAATCATACTGAAAAACATATTTGCATAGTCACTCTTCAACATGTCATACAAACTGTACAAAGTTACACAAAGGCACACAGTATCACATTTTGCACATAGTCAGCTATTTCAACACACAGCTTGAATACAGAATTCAGCTGTATAAACAAAACATAAACTACATTACAAGGAAACAATAGGAAGAACAGATCTAATGTACATCTACATCTTTGAAGTATTAATTTTAAAATGAAGCTGCTACTTCTATTTCAGCCCACCTTGGGAAAATTAATGGTCTTGCAAAGTAAATCATTTCAGTAAAATATGTACTGTGATCACTACATAGATTTATTTGATTACATTGTTTTCATTCCAGAATCATGCTGGGAACTGATGATCAAGTGATCAGTTACCTTGGTTTTCATGTCACATTTTACCTAGACATGGAATTCTAACCTCATGGTCAGTACCAGTCATAGACTGGGCATTTAGGGTAAGGTGCAGTTCTGTACACCACAATCAGGCTACTACAGATTAAAGTTTCAGAAAGTTAAATCCTATTCTGCATGTAATCCATCAAACAGTACCAGTGCAACAAGTCATAAAAAAAAAAAAAGCTGATTTTTCTTCCCTAAATATTTTCCAGATCACTGAGCTGGCTGAAAATGCATGAATGAGAAGCACATAATTTCACAAAGTGTTTAGGGCTTGTTGCTGCCAAGTGGAAGAATATTCTTTGATTTGTAAAGTGAACATATTTAGTATAAAACTTATTAACCAAGAATAAATTGAAAACATAAATTCATAAAATTAATAGACACAGGTGACAAACATTTCTTACTGAGAGCAAATCTCTACAAAGTGAAAGGTAATCTATTGAGTATAACTCAAAAGAATTAGTATTCTCATTAAAATTTTGTATTTTTGTTTAGCATTTTATATATTTAATAAAATAGGAAATTAGGCCAGCCACAAAAAGGTTTTATGTAACAAGCACTGCACTGAGGGGTCCCTGTACTAGGGATTATGACACTTATCCCTTTTGCTCAATGTAAGATCCATAAGGAGAAAAAAAAACTACAAAAAAACAACAGCTCTCCAGGCTTTATCTTTATTGTATAAATAAAATTGTACATCAAATCTTTACAATAATCCCCAAATCTGTAAAATAATCCCCATTTAGATTTAACAACACTGCCAAAACAGGTAAAATGGTTAGGAGCAACCCAAACCTACACGCACAGTAGTCAAAACCTGCAGCATTATTAAAGTTCAGGAGAAGTGACAGTTTGCTTTGTCAAACCTCGCTATATTCCTCAGATCATCTAAGCTCAGAGTGGCAATTTGTCATTCACAGGCTCAGCAGCTGGAGAGCATCAAGGAGTGCACAGCTTTAGCTGGGCACACACGGAGCCCAAGTTCAGTGCCGGAAAAATATCAAAAACATGGCACATCAACATATCCTTTCTGCGGGATTTAAGGTAACTACTATGGAATATACCTTTTTATTTTCCTGACAGTTTTTCTTAATTATGGGGTTCTAGAAAATGTCAAAAGCTCTCTCCCTCCCTTGGGACCAGTCAGCTGACCTTTGCCAAGAAGGCACTACTCAGTGTAAAATTGTTGAGCAAAAGTTGAAGAAATAATGATTAATGAGCAGCGAAATGCTGGAAATGGCACTGAAGTGCACCATGTGATATTTAACGACTTTTCCTTAAAAATAGATGTATTTTGTACATAATAGTTATTTCAAACCCTTCACTGCACCAAACAGCCCTCTTTAAAGACCCTCTGCTCTCTGCACTGACATCTTCCTTCAGTACCCATTCGTACTCCTTTCTATGAAATATCTGTAAAGGGTGATATTTCTCAAACTGCTAAGTCTTTCATGGGTTGCTTGATAATCTATTGCAGATACTGTCATGATATTGGGGGTGTTTTCTTTATTTAATACTAATCTTCCAAAGATTTAAACGTGTGAATTTACCTTAGTAAAATTTGCCTTAGTCGACACAATTCCTCTCAGCCACATTGCAGAGTGGAACTGCTCATGCACTTCTGCAGGGTAAGAAGGGGATAGTAGGAGGAACAAATTAGAAACTGCTTGTTCCAGCATTACTATCAAAAGGAATGCACATGAAGTGACTGTGTAGCAAAATCTGGGCTTTTGAAAAAGTATGTAAAAACAATTGATAATAGAACCAAATCACATAAAACCTCAAACATTGGCAGTGGAAAACAGAAGGGTGAGCAGCTGGTAATGACCTGAGCTGTTTGTAAAAAAATACAGCTACAAACACAAAGCCATGCAAAAATTTAGCCATGGGGATGGGTGGAGGAAGCTTGTAAACAAATAAAATGGAGACTCAGTAAACAAATAAACTATTTTTTTACCAAAGAAATAATTGCAATACAAACCAGAAAACACAAATATAAAAGCTTGTAAAACAGCTACAGAGATTAAAACATTCTCCTGCTGCAAAGAAGAGAAATTTTGCTGAATTTTCTGTTATTTAGGCATGTAGAAACTAAGGTGGAGGTATGGGGGATACTCAGAGGTACCAAGTGGTAATGTATCAACTTCCTATTAAAATCAAATTACAATGCAGCTTTTTGAAAAATATTACTAGTGGTTAGTACGTAGCTGCGTCTAGAGGATTTAGAGGATGACCATGAAATTAGGGAGGGAGTATCATCCCTCACATTTATATGAAATAAAAAAACTACTTTTTAGAAACAAGTTCTAAAGAGCTGTTTTGTTATAGCTAGAAACTCCATCAGTTGTAGGAAACACAACATTATCATTACTCCAACATCACAATAAACAGGATGCTAACTAAACTACATGAACGGCATCTCAGGAAGGTGGTCAGTTTTGTCTTTTTCTTGTACTTTTCACTTCAGTGTTAGGTTTGATACACCTGCCCAGTTTGGAAATATTCTTGAGAAGAAGATGGCCAACTGGAAATGCACTAATATAGCCTGCCGTGGGATTCATCCTTTATTTTCATGAGAAATCTGAGGCCTCATCTTTGTATCTCCTTTACAGACACCTGCTTATAACAGTAGAGCTACTCTTACAGAAATCATAAACAGCCTTTGGCTCTTGGATAACCGTACAAAACCAAGACTATGCCTTCCACACAGTATTTTAAAATCAAACCCAGCTCAGAATGTAAATGAAGTTACATGGATAAGTATTGTAGATAGACTCAGAAGTAACCTGTTAGTAAAACTAACCTAGGGAGGAACAGGATACATGCCAGGCAGATGCTCTCTTGCAAGGATTTTAGTAGTCCCAAGTTCTCAAGGGATCCTCATACATTCAAGCAGGTGCTACTGGATTGTGTTGAATAAACTGTTCTGTATTGATTAATAGCAGCCAGAGGAAAGATAATGGATTTTCTCAAATTCCATGAAGCTCTGGATAGCAAGATTGTTGAAGCACAAGTCAAAATTATATAAAATCAAATCAGGCCTAATGAAGTGGTGAATGTCTCCAAATGCTTATAAAACAAAAATCTGCCTCTTTAGAAACATAGGTGATGTAGGAAATGCAGATTTTTTTTTTTTTTTAATTGTAAAACAAATAAGCAACCAAAATCTAAGAGTAACAAAATGTCCAACTGCCATATTTACTGGGACATCAGACTACCCCAGAGGGTTTAAAGAACAAACCTGGGCACAGATTCTGGTTTGTGCCCCTGAGGTTCCTGGCAGTAGCCTGGGTCAAAATTTCAAGTTGAATATCCATATAGTGTACCAGATAGTATCATGAGTCATTATAAATTTCTCCTCCTTTTGAATCAAGAATTGGATTGAGCTGGTGTGTGCATGCTCCATAACACATGATAATCTTGCAAATGTCTGTCACGTACATGATTGTACAGGCAATATGTTCTGACAAAAAAAGACAGTATTAAATGCACAATACTGTTTTTCCTTAACTGTTTTAGTTTGGGTTTTGTTTTGGTTTAATCAGCTTTCACTGTGTTATGCGAGTGTGAGGAGCTGTGAGCTTTGTGAGATTCTGCTCGTTGTTGCAAATCACCCTTCAGTACCACCGCCCAAAAAATATACAACAAAATGCTGTTTAATACTACATACAGTTTCTTTCTCCACCTTGAACTGACAAAAAGTTGGACTACACCATACTTAGAAGCCTTGTCTTTAAGGGGTATCATATAGTTTAGAAACTAGTTATAACTGGGCTATTCTTGGGGAAAGACAAAACATTGAGAGAAGTGACTTAAATTTTTATTATCATTCCATCCAGAATTGTGCATTATGGTTTTATCAGTAATTACAATTTTATTAATAAGATTTTTTTTTTTTAACTGTTAAAGCAGTTCCTTTTTCCCCCTATTTCAACAAGATAATATAAAGTTCAGTTTGTGGGCTCCTCTTCTTCCCATTAAAATATTAGCTCTCTTCATAACCTTTCATGAATGTTTCTACCAGTTATTTTTTGACATTCACTTAAGTTTCTGAAAGCCATAAGAGGCAGCTGGGCAGACTGGTAACAGGACAAATCCCACCCATTTTGGGATATGAAGGCTTTTCAGTTTTTTCACCTTATTTTTTCTGAAAAGGAGATTGTAAGTATTGAGACAATGGATTGAGAGTACCAAAATAGCCTTTGAATATTTAGATTGAGTTACGTCCCATGGTTACATGTAATATCAGCCAGCAGAAACTGCAAATTTCTTTGCACATTCACTCTGTTTGCTCCTCAGAAAGATGAGTTGATATCTCATGGCTCAAAGTAAAAACTTTTCAAGATTTAAAATCTTAATGTATTTTATAGATTAGTGCACCATAAGGAACAGGTTTACCTGACTTTCAACCACTAATATTATTTTATATTTATTAATATTATTATATGTACGTTGGCTGAAATACATTTTTTAATTTATTTCTACATAAAGAACATACCAGACAGGGCAAAAATGAATGCCACTGCAACTGCAAACAAGATCTGATATTGGTCCCAAGCGCTGCAGAGACAATTCTTACAGCAGGTGAAGAGGAAAGTTTTTATAACAATAAATCAGATAGTCTGTATTTTCTTATTGTAAAGTTTTATTTGCTTCATGTCTTGCCAAAAAGAAAATCAAATCAAGAAAGAAGACACAGAGAGAAGAAAAAAATACAGGTTCTTAGTGATAATTGTTTTATTAAGTAGTTAAGATTTAATAACAGGCTAGGGAAGAAATAAAATTTTCATCAGGAAAGACAGTGAGGATGAAATACTCATGTCTTTTGCTGATTTTGTGGCTGTAAGATAAATAAATAAATATTTTAGTAAGGTTGTAGCTTGTCTTTGTCAACTGACTCCAAAATCCCTGCTCCCAAAAATAGCTTCTTGTGTATCTCAAAAATTATTCACCTTTTTCCAAAGATAAAAATATTTAAAAGGTGCTTACAGACAAGATACAGGAAAATATATAAAAACCTGAAATATCCCATCAAATAGTTTTATAGAGAAAATCTGTGGGGTCAGTTATTACCTCTCTTCTTCACTTACAGTGTATGGACTTTTTTCCGTAGACTAAATTTCCACAGATTTTCATTACACATGGAAGCATAAATATTTACTTTTCTCAGTTTGTTTCCTTTTTTCCCCTTTATTTTTCTCCTCTGATACCTGTTTCAGAAAGACAAAATCAATGCATCAATTAAAATAAGCAAGAAGCATTGTGTGTCATGCAACTCATACATATCAAATCAGAAAAACTCCCTTTTCCCCAATAACAGCCAGATGCTAGAGGCAACCTCCAGGATAAAAGACACTGTAAAGATGACGTGTTATCCTTTAAACTCTCTAAGGATAATTTTCATTATTTTTAATTAAATGCATAGACCAAAATATTTTCTACGCATTGAATGAAAGAAATATTTTGAATCAGAGCAGATTTCAGCGGCACAGAACCAAAACCAGAGCTAAAGATAGATTTGGGAATATCAACCTTTCATCAAGCAGGCTGATAAAAGCAAATATCTGTTAGGATTTAAAATTTCAAAAATATCAATCATTAATTAGGTGAGGAAGAGAGAGAATTATTCCAAAGCATGATGGTTAAAGCATTGTCTGGGAATCCCAGCTGCAGTCCCAGCTCCAATAAATAAGTCAGGATTTTAGGTAGGACCAAGTTAAGAAAAGAAAGTGACAGCCATTCTCCTGAACACAATGCAATTCCCTGTGCATGAATTTCCTCAGGTGGTAGGAGACTTTGGGTTACAGCCCAAGAAAAGGCAGCTTAATTCAGAGTACCAGCTTACCAATGGATGTAACAATAATCACAATATACACAGCAGAAGCCAGATCATGATTTTTACCCCTTCAGGAAATCTATTCCCTTTGAAAGAAAATGCCTGAATGGTTTGGGGTAACATTACTCAAGTAAACAATCAAATATCACAAAAGAAAAAAAAGGAAACCTTATTTATTCACACGAGCCTATTGATTATACAGAAAACTCACATGTAAATTTTATTTATATGTGCATTTATATTTTGCATTTATATTTAAATAATACAATGAAATGTAAAAGAAAAAAAATATGTCCCAGGATGAGCAAACAAGCAACAAGCAGTGGAAAACAAAGGATGAAAATAAAACAGTTCTGGGCAAAAGAGATTGTTTGGAATAGAGAACATAGCTCTTTTGAGCATATTCAGTGCTGGCTTCAATCTCCTGTACAACATTTAGCTCAACAGAGTTGTATACAACCCAAAATAGAAACATACCAAGAAAAGCAATATTTCTCTTCTTGGCAACAAAATGCTTTAATAAGGCAAGTCAGAGTCCCACCAAGGGTTAAGAAACTAATGCCCACAGGAAACATATAGCTTGACTGAAAATGTACAGAAAGAAAAACAGTACCTGTTTACGTTTTCACAAAGGACATATTAAATCAAATTTTTGATTAAAAGAAAAGGGAAGTGATGTATAATATGCTCACCAGTATTTGACAAAATTAATTTAATTACTACAATATTATATATAAATTTGTAATTGCTACTAGAAAGAGAAAGCTGAGCTGGTATATACATGACAGACACGTTTCTACATGAACATGCAGAAAGGAGCAGACCACTTAGCCAGAATTCTTTCTGAATTGCTAAAAATGAACGTTTTTTAAACTGCCATAAGCAGAACAGACATATCGTTATCCAAAGCATGAATACTTACAACATTATTGCTTTATCTGACTTCTTTTAGTTTTTTTCTTTAATATTTTGCCAAACTCTGCAACTTACTATTGCAGATGTACATTTAACTTATATTGCACAGAGTTGAATAAACACAGAACCTGCCAGATGAACACAGGCATTTTTTTCAAACGCTCAAGTACTCGCACTGTTTTAATTCAAACGTGATGACTGTCATGTCTTGGCATCTTTTCCTCTGTTCTCTGGGCTGATTATGTCTTACAGAGGCATGGTAAGCTATGGAAGCAGTGCTGGTAACAGACTGATTGCAAGAGCAGCTGAAAGAGGGACACACTCATCAGCACAGTCTGGACCTCACTGCTTTGAACTGATGGCAATAGGCTGGGAGACAAGGCCAAGAGAATGAAATTATGGTAATCTTTCATATTACACCTTGCACAGGAAGCAGAACAGCTAGGTTTCCCCCTTTCCTAAGCCTCGTACCTAACATTTTGACTCTTTTGATTGGGAGGATGCTCTGCCCTTTCTTTGACAGATGTTCTCATTTGCTGCAGCAAACCTCACACTGAGAGGCTGGAAAAGGCTGCAAATATCTTCGTATTCATTTCAAGCAGGTAATATCCTCCTAATTGTTTCTCACCAGTATCTGCACCTACATAAATAAAAACTGCTTGTACACTACCTGCTGAAAAGAAAAGCTTTTTCCCCCTAACTTTTGATCAGCAATACATCAAAATATTCCCTATCTCTGCTTAAATGATCTCCAGATGCTTGTCCAGTCTGTGACAGCTGCTGGCAAGAGGGGGTGTTTAAGATATACCCCTGGTGCCATGGTGTTGAGTGTACAACAAGCAGTCACAGAAAAACAGGCAGGCAGTTTTCTACATGGTTAAAAAGAGGAAGCTTCAGAAACACAAGAGAACTCCAGTGAAAATGAACTTCAGTGGCTGAAGGAAGGATTGTATAAAAAACGTACTGCTACATCATGATCATACAAACCTACAAAAATTTTCATGCAAACCATTTTTTCTGTAGTAATAAAGCTAAAAGTCCAATTCCACTTAATGTGGGAAGAAAGAATGCAAGCTTTTCACCGGAAGATGTCTGAAATTTTTTCCACATCATTAACTGTTTCAGATCTCTGTGAACCAAATACAAATGATCAAGAAAAAAACCAAAAGCAAAACATGTTTAAGCAACAGGTTTCTTGGCACTATTTCAAATTTTCCTTCTCTTGACTAGTATGCAAGAAAATTATTAAAAAGTTTAAAAACCAAACTGTCAAAAAAAACCAAAAACCAATCCTGCAAAAAATGAAGACATTTGTTTTATTGTTCTGTGAGAGCACTTTCCTGTCGCATGCTGTATTAATTTAATACAATAGAGAGAGGATAAGTGTTAAAAAACTTATTTATAATACAATGCACCAATAATAAACACAGAAACAATTTGTTGGGTTGAAGAGCTGTTTCAAATTTGAAAAACGTAGATCAATAAATTAAAAAATAACATCATCACTTCATCCTTTGGATGTCTTCTCACGCTTATTTAAATAAAACTATAATTATTTACATGCATTCATCTTTTGTTCATTTCTTTTCGGGTTTTTGTTTGCCTGTTTGTTTAATGAGCTTTGTTTTTTTCTTAAGAAAAAAAAATGCACATGAAAATTAGAAAGAAGCTTTAGAAAAGTTATTGGCAGTTCTTACTAATATCCAAATTAAAATTCAAATGTTATGCAGACTTTAGGTTTAATATTGAAGAAAATTGAGAAAATTGTTGAGAAAATTGTTGAGAAAATTGTTGATGGATCTAATGAGCACCTGCCCAGAACAGACCAGCTTTTCTCATGTATGCAGTTTAACTCACAGAACTGTCTGTCAAACTAGATTTCCAAGATGAGCTGTCTTTAAGCAAGCCAAAAGCAAAAAAAAACAGACTGTTCTTTCTAGCAGCACTTTCATACTAGCTACAATTCAGAGCAGAACTACAACACACACACAAGAAAGAAACATTTCAACAACAGTAAAAAACCTCATAGGAAATCTCAAGAGTAATTTCACCGGAAATCTCACACTGCCTAATACATTACGAGAATACATTAGCTTGGACTCAGATTCTTTCCAGATGACAGCCCACACTGGATGCCTCTCTCCTGCCAACATTTTGTGTAAATGATCATCTTTTTCCAAAAGAAAACTACTGCTCAAAAATCATGTGCAGGTTGCGCCAATGAAGTGAGAGGATTCCCCACAGGCCAATTCCAAACAGGAGCTATGGACAATGCTTGACCAGTGTTTGACTCCCAAAAAACTGGGTCATACATTACAGCGGGAGGCCAGCCCAATACCTTACACAGTAGGGAACAGGATTGGATGGTATGATTAAAGGCAATTGAGAAAAATGAGGACACATCTGTTTCTGCAGGCAGTGTTTGGATATGCAGACACCCAAAGTGCACCTGCAGCCATTGGCCATTTTGTACCACAAAAATTTGGAGATTGACATTGTGGTGGCAGCCTAAAGTCTCCCTGAAAATGCAGCCCATACAGAAGTGCTCTAAAATTTTGTGATCAGTTTCTACTAAAATGTTCTATGTCACAACTCCCCTCCAAAAATATTTTAAATGCTAAGTATCAAAACACTTACGTAAATATACATGGGCATATATGCTTTCCATATATGCATCAATATTTTTAGCCTTAAATTGGCTTTGAGTTTAACTGCCTAGGTTATCCTCTTTCCACAGTCTTTCTGCCAGTCTCTGTAAGATAAAAAGTAATGAAAAATGTCTGTAAGGCTACTGTGCGTTCAGCAATCACCTCAGCCTTAGCTTAAGAAACAGTTTTGAACTCATTTCTTTTCGCCAAGTTTCCATCTGAGGCTCGCATTTTGGCTAAGGTTTTGGGCTCCCTCAATTAGAGCTGAATTAGATGCCACAGCCAGATTGAGCCGGAGGGCCACTGGAGAAGAGCCACATCACATAAGAACTTTGAGAACAGCCTGTCATAAATTTGTCAGTCCAGCACCAAAATCATTCAACAGCTAACTAGATCTGAACTTAAAGGAGTTATTAGTCTTAACGTGGGAATAAAGCAAAGACTTGTATGAATATTCCTTCCTCCCATCCCTGTAAGCAACATATGCATGCATGGAAGCAAGAGGGTTGCTCACTATCCTGGAGGCAAATACCAATTTCTGACATGCAAGATGCTGTTCCCCTATCAGCTGCTAGCAGAAGAGATGGGGAAGGTTACCCTTAGACAAGCAGGAAAACTGGTACTGAGACTTAATGCCTTTCCTCCTTCGATGGTAACATGATGCCCAACAGCCAGCTACACCTACTTGAGGGAAGTCTGTCAGCACAAGATATTGCAGTGTAGCAGGAATTTTTACAAGTAACCCTCAGATTGCCTAAATTCACGAACTTCAACTAGGTTTAATTATGCCGTAAGTTTTCCCTGCATTCACATACAAGGGAAAAAGGAAAAGGTGCAATGAATTTCAGGATTACTGTAAACTACCACAAGAGTCGTTGCATTTATTTGGAAAATAACACCCAAACACCAGTTTTATCCATGTGTTGTTTGCCCAACTCTGCAAATCATTGCTTCCTACTTAGAGTGCTATGACATGACACAGAGGGAAACAGATCTCAGAGAGCAGAACAGATTAGATAAAGAGCATGAACTATGGAAGAAAAACATGTGTTTAGGGATGTAAAGGGCAACAGGTCTTCAGGGAGAAACAGAGAAAAAGAAGAAAAAATGTATAATTTTATTTTCTTTGGGTTGAATGAAAGAACTTTTAAAAGCAAAACCAATTCTTAACATTAGCAAAAAACTCTGCTTAAGAACTGTTACCTTTCTGCCTTATGATCGCATTATTTGAGAAAGTTCTTTGAATACAGAGAATCACATTTCATTTGCATATGTAAAGATTATGGAATATAGAACTCAATGTCTGAAGTACAAGGCAGATGTCATGCAGTCTATCTCTCAATTTCTCTGGTTTTGGAGGATTTCACACATGAGGATTTCAATTAATAAGATCATTCATTACTCAATGCTGACCTCTTCATGCAAGACACATGTAAAACATATTAAAAATAATATAAGAATTTAAAATTCTAGCAAAAGGCATCCTCAGGTCCACGTTAATGAAAATTGTATGGATTTTCATGCTATGTCTTTGATCACACATGTGCAGTTGTTTAAAAGCTCACTAAATAAAAATCTCAGACATCTTAAGAAAAAGCCATGTCTTGGTCTTTGGTGTTGCTGTATAGAAACAAGCACAGTGTTTGAGCCCTTTTCCATAACTTTTGTCCCATTTATTGCCATTTAGGTTCAACAAAGTTCACACAGAAAGGGTACTAACCTGAACACTGTAAAAACCTCCAGCACCAGGTTAATGCTATGAATCAATGGAAAAAAGTACAGCTAACTGCTGCCAGATAAACACCTTATTTACCAAATAATACAGTTATTAATAAAAGTTTCTTCCACAAAACTTAAGTTAAATTTCCTAAACTGGGATGGCAGAGTGCTCTGTTCTCTTGAACACTCCTAACTCACCGTTCAGCACAGATAGGTGAAATATAAATTAAATTCCCATCTGTCTTGCTGGATTTAACCCCCAAAAATCTTCTGGTAGTGCTGTGGGACAGCCACAAATGTGGGTATGTCCTTCCGTCTCTTAGTGTTCCTGTGCTTAAAACTTGACAGTAATCAGAGACGGAGTTGAAGGGGAGAGCAAGGGGAGAATTGAAGGAGAGCAGGGGAACCTCTGGGCCAGAGACCTGCAGCTTTAACACTGATTCAGCTCTCTGGCTATGAGCCTTGACACATTCCCCAAATGCAGCAGGATTTGTTTACTGTAGATCTGGGAATCACAGAAACATCCCAAAGCAAATCACTTCTCAAAGTACTGGGTAAGAGGAAGGGGATAAGAAAATTCCTAGTCCAAGTGGCACTGTAGATCTTATCTGCATCAATGGTAAGGGACTTTCAGGTAAGATGGTCTTATCCCATTAAATATTTTAAAAGTCAACACTACTACTGTGTGTAGATATTCTAATTTTTAATACTGATCTGCAATGAACTGTTAAGCTAAATGACAGAGCCATTGAATTAATTGCAAATTTTAATGCATTTAATGTCATCAAAAGCAGAACAAACACACAATCGGCTTCAAGAAGCTGAACTGACTACAATGCAAAGCCTGTAACCTCTAATCAACCAGAAGAAACTAAACAGAGCTTAAAAATATGAGCTTTAAAAAATACTGTTACAACTCAGAATGCATTAGAGAGGTGAAGGGTGTTGTACTCTGTGACATGCATCAACAGAAATTTTAACTTTCTTGCTGTTACTTCAATAAATATTTATTTGTTTAGCAATAAGCAATGGCTTCTAATGCCAAACAAAATAAAGTATGGAATTAAATATTAAATTCACCTGATTGCAATAAGGTAGAGGTATATTCTGAAAAGTAGAAAACCAATTCTCTTGTAATTAAAAAAACAAATCCACAACATGAAACACTTTAGGAACAGAAACATTTCTAGCATCTGGTTAAAAATGTTTTCAATAATTTTGCAGTACTCACAAACTTAAGTTAGTATGTTTTAATTAGGGCTGGGAGCCAGGAAAACTTGTATTTAGGGTTTAAAAATTCATGATGTATTCTGATGTGGCAGATCTACAAGTCTTGTAAATTGCCATCCTTCTCTGGAATCTCCTCCTATATGTAAAACAAAGCTTCCTGCAGTGATTCCATCCATGCAGATATTTTTAATTCCATTAGTATCTCTTTACATCTGACAAATGATAACAGATTAGTAATATCCTTTCTTTAAATGTAGAATTCACCATATTTTTGTTCATTAAATTTCTCTCTTTCAACCATCTTTTATATTCTACATGATTTATCACCTGAGATGCATTCCTTTCCTTCAAGAGTTTTGTAAATTTATACCACTTCTTAGTTCTTTTTTTTATAGTATAGTGCCTTCATAACAACGTATTGCTACTCCTTCATACCCAAATTTTATTGACATAATACCTAAAACTTGGATATTTGATATTTCTTGAAGATTAGCAGCTAGACAAGGCAATATATTTCCTTGGAAGTATAAGCTTGTTAGCTGCTGTTGGCAGGTAAAAAAAACACACATGCCCACCATATACTTCTGATCATTAATAAAGTTTATTAAAAGATCCCCTTAACTCTACTGGGCTTTCGGAAGTTGTCATCTGTGCAAATGTTAACTTTCCTAGAGAATCTTCTTGGAACAGGTACTCCAGGGAAATAATTTGAATCACAGCAGGCAGTTTAAAAATTGTATTATGTCTGAGAGATAGATTATAACTGATACGCAGAACCTTAGCTTTCTCCCTCCCTGTGTTTTATTATGGAGTTTGACTGAACAAATTTTTGATGTACACCATCTAAAATAAAATGTCTTGGACGGGTTAATTGAATTAATTTCCTATTATTCCAAAAGGGAAGATTACCCATATGGAATCTCTCCTTCAGACATCTGCCATGTTTCAAGATCAGTAGAGCTCTTCTCTGCAGCACCAACAGTACAAAACATCCCCTGCAATTTCAGCAGAATACAAAATGACAATAGCAAACCTGGGGACAGAATAAGAGCTAATTAGTCAAAGGAACACCTCAAGAGTTGTAAAGATCAAAAGGTAGCCAGAAGCAGGCTTACTTGATTAGCAATTCTCTCTATTTTTAACCACAGTATAGCTCATATAGAAAGATTTCTTAGAAACTGCAGCAAAAGCCTTATACATATATTATTTGCAATTCAGTCTGTATTGAGCTACTAAATTTTATAGTTTTTCAAATCAGGAAATTCTTAATGTTTGTACCATTTTAAGATAAGATACTCTAAGAATTTAATGATGTTAGTATATTTAAAAAGCATTAGCAGGGGAAATGTATTTTCAAATATGTTAGCTATAGATAAGGACTTACATAATTTTGTAAACTTCAGAGTAGAAAATTTCCAAACTCTTCAGTCGGGATGTAATTTAGAACTTCTACATGCTAATTCTTTAAACTTCAGATCTTCTTAAAAGTCAGAAAATTATATATGTTTATCCAAGAAGTACATTGTATGGTATTCTGCTCCAGTTTTAGAACCAGATGGATTATATTTTCTGGTTAAGCAGACATAGGACAACAAATCTTGTTGCTTGGGGCATCTGTTATACACACAAAGCAGATGTAGGTTGATACAGGTTTGGTTCATAGTCCCAATATATCGTTTCAAGATCAGTCCACATATTTCATGATGGAACAAGACCTTACTATTAATTGAATATGCTCTTTCATATTTCAATTCAAGATGAAACAGTGTGTGTTTACATGTCTATTCATTTTTCTTTATGAACCGTATGAATGAGAAGGCCATTATTATATGGATGAAAGAATAAGGAATGCCATTTAATTTAAAGTTTGTTTCACATGAAAGAAGCTCAGAGGTAAAGAAATGAGGTTTAATTTGACTAAGTTTGTAAGATTGAAGAGATTTATGTGTGTGAGCAGCACTCATCATCAATGCTGTACAACAAAGCTTTGAAAAGTGTTGGCCCTTGACACAATGATATTTTGTTCAGTAGTATTCATATATGCTATGAAGACACCTATACACACCACGGAAATAAGATAAGGCATGTTTATATCCATGTTTAAACACATGGTGTGTTGTTGTTCACAGCTATGAAGCATCACCCCAGTACCACCATTGCATCCCAGGGGTCACTGCTGTGTCTGACCCTGGTCAACACCTTCATTAATGAGCTGGATTATGGCACAGTGTGCATCCTCAGCAGGTTTGCAGAAGGTGCAGAACTGGGAGGAATGACTGATAGACCACAGGTAGGGTTGTCACAGCCAGAGTGACCTGGAGAGGAAGAAGAAATGGGCACACAGGATCTCCATGAAGTTTAACAAATTGTCGTGCAAAGTCCTGCCATGGGGGAGGAACAACCCCAGGCACCAGCACATGCTGGGACCACCTATCTAGAAAGCAGCTGTGCAGAAAGGGACCTGGAGACACAAAGTTGAACATGAGCCATCATTGTGCTGTTTCAGTAATGTTGATGGTATATGCTGTCAACAGGATGGGAGAAGTGATCCTTCCTCTTTATTCAGTGCTGTTGCACTTGGACTACTGTTTCCAGTTCTGAGCTTTTCAGTACAAGAGAGACATGGATATTCTTACACTGTCCGGTGAAGAGCCACAAAGATGAAGGAACTGGAGGATTGCTAAGTGGCAGCTGTAATGTTTTAGGTCACAGTCCATCCAAGACTCCCGAAGTTTCCCATGATCCACAGTATTACTTCATTCATTGCCAAACTCCCCACCCCAGGGGAGGTACCTGGGTGTTCCCACTGAGCCATGGAGTATCTGTTACCCCACAGGACAGATGTCATGTTTCATAGGCTTCCCCCACCCCAGTGGATCAGGACTGCGACCATCATTTCAACCAACAGACACTGGCATTGCAACCATCAATGGGATCCACAGGTGGTGATGGTGTACCTTGGTACTCTTATCCTTTCTTTCTCTTTCTTTCTTTTCTCTTATACATTTTCTTAAGTGTTCTTTTTCATGCTTTTGTATAGTAGCATTTCTAACCAAAATGGGTACATTTTAAAATCTGTGAAGTACCTTATTCAACCTTAATGTTCTAAAGTTTGCTAGCAAAGTTTGTGATTGGACCTCCCGAGAATTTTGTTGTTCCTTCCGCCCAAAGTAAATCAAACCACCTTCCCCTAAACCCGCCGAGCAGACCAGACTTAACACCTGACAGCTTCAACTATTCTGTGATTCTGTGAATATCTGATATTTGTAATGGTGTATGCAATCAGAAGGCATGGAAATAGCCACCCTTTCATATCAAGTCCATTCTCAAATTTAAGAAAGAATAGAACATTTAACTTATTTTAAGACATAACAAATTTCCTAATAAAATTAATTGCATTTGCAGATTGGGTGTAATTTCAGATCCGAATCTGCCATTTTCTTAACTCAGTTGCATAAAATATAATATGTTAATACTTTTTTCCAGAGAGTGAAAGTGACTGGAAAAGGACATGGTAGCAGAGAAAAAATAGCATACAAATGGAAAAATAGACTTTAAGCCCTTTCCAACATCTATTTTGAAATTAAATCTGCAATTCATGAAAGTGGTGCTAGTTCTGTACACACCTAAAATAGCATAAAGGCTGAATTTTGTTAAAAGTTTGTGTTTTGAATGGGGTCAGGAAAACAAATGGGATCATTAATTTAGGGTAGAACCTGCTAATTGCAAAATGTGTGATGTAACCAGGTCAAGAGAAAGATATAAGTCTTCCCTCAACAGAAATTAAAATTATGGAGTCTCTTGAGAATTCGCCAGAGGAGCAGAGTGAATAAAGTATGAACAGTACACATTGTGTGAGTCAGCAACAGGAACAGTGTGGGGAAGGTCCAGATCAGCTGAAGGGCCCCTGTCCCTTCATGCACACACTGGACACTCTTGTCACAGGATGTTTCCACAGCTGTGAAGGAGAAAGCTGTCCTCAACCCCAGGACAGAAGGTAAAGCTGAGTTTTGATTTGGAATTGGTCCAGCTGTGGTCAAGCAGCTGCAGTTCACCCTGTTGCGGCTGCTTTGTGAGGGGGAAGTGGCATGCACTTGTATGACATAAAGCGATGGAAAACCTAGAAAAACCTAGATGCCTCCTATTAAACAAATAATCACTGCTGATTCACAGGCTTCCTGGAGAGCAGAGGCATAGAAAAGCAAAGACTTGGGGTGAGAATACAGGAGAAAATTCTTTCTAGGGAGAATACAGAAAATGTGAACACATTCCCTTTCTTACTTATTAATAGGCCCTGGTTCAAGGCTATAACAGCAAAACTGACACAATAATGACAGCTTTCCAAGGCTTTCTGGCCAAGGTCCCTTTATATGACAATGACTAATTCTTCCAGCTCTATAATTCTCTGACATGCCACCAGGGAGACAGCAGAGCTGCCTATTGATATTCTGAGTATTGCTCCACTCCAGAAAAAAGGCATCTATAGCTTTTACTTCCCCTATGCCTGCTGCCACGGAAGATGTTCTTGTGACATAAAGAATATGCATCTGCCTTGCCCTTTGGATACCAGTAAATTCCCTTTACTCCTTAAATGTTAGGGAAAAGCATCAGCAGATGTGTTAGAAAATCCCAAGCATTACAAAAGCTGCAGCAACAGCAGAAACAGCTCAGTTACCTCACTGCAGGTCAGAATTGTCCTAGACCTTACAAAAATTGGTTATCATTATTTTATGGCAAAGTATAGCCTCTTGTCCCTGGTCCTGCACAGTGCAGAATTTAATTACAAAAAGCTTTTGTGGACAAACCTCAGTACTGCAGGTACTGCGCCAGCTGTGATACAAAAAACTGACAGCAAAAATATTAAAAGAACATCAGTAAACAACAAAATAATGTAAGTCACTTATGCAGTTAACAGTCCAAAAGAACTTTTAAAAGTGAACTTTTAAAGGATATGTTCTACTAAATGAAAAAGGCAGAACTATATCTCATAGACAGAAAAACAAGTACTGGTTCAATGCACCAAGAAATTTCTATGAAACTTAATAATCACATTGATTAAAGGGCAAAGCAAAACTAATGAAAGAATCAAAGGGAAGAAGAAAACAAATGGCTGAAAAAACCAAATAAATATAAAACAACAGACAATCATGCATATATATGCAAGAGAGAACAAGTTGAGAAAAATTGGACAGAAAATGCACAGAAAGAGAATGTCAAATGTGAAGAGTTTTACTCTAAGAGAAACTATCTTCAATAACAGAAAAAGAAATTGTAAATATGCAAACAAGACTATGGAGTTTTCCATCTGCTTAATATAATTGCACATCTAGTAACATAAGTCTGAAATGCTCTGCCTTAAAATAATAATTTGAGATGGTACATTGAAAGGTTCATTAAATACCTGAGCTGTTAGAAGCAGGCATTTTTGCAATTATCTTTCTTTAGAGTACATTAGATTCAAAGAAGAATTTTATTGTTAAGTAACATAAGCACTGATGGAATTACAATATCACTGATCAGGTTCACAATCATATTTCTTAAAATGCAAATTATAATGTTGGAAATGTTTGGAAGAAACCAATAAATATTTTAAACCCAAATAGATAATTTTTTGGCTTTTTGAATGAAAACAGTTCTTTAAAGTAAACATTGTTCTGAATCCCCTCTGAATTCTCCCAAGATTGTTATTATTATCACGGAACTCTCAATAATACTGTGTCTCTTACAATCTTATTTTTGTGCATGTTATCATTAAAATCCATAGTTTTCTCCCCTAAGGATGTGAACTGAGAATGAATCTATCAGGAACCATCCCCCAAATTATAAAAACTGATAACAGGTGTTTTATGAGGTGTATATAATGTTGCACCTTTTCAATCCATAAATGCCACGCACCATGAGAGCATACAATGTAACCTCCCTTTCATCTGTCCTGTTTAAAAAAGAAACACACAGGGTCTGTATTATTTTTCTTTCTCTATCCTGATAAGCACAGATGGTAAAAGGTCCAGAAAGGATAATAAACCCAGCTGATAAAATCCAAAACAGAAACACAATCAGCATCTTAAATGTCTGGCAGTTGCTCTGATTAGCTTGTGTAGTATAGTATAAATTCCTTTGATGTCACTTGGAGTCCTTGCTCAGGGTAGTATTATACCATGAGATTTCTGTTCACACAGTGACTGCCTGGGAAGATCTGCCCACCCTACATAGGACTCAGCCTTTCACTGTGGGTTTCTCATGCAGTTTGGTGGTAAAGACTGAACCCTTCTTTACCCACCAGTAAAATATACCATACTAGAACAGCAATTGACATTCAGTGACAATATTTGTACACTGTCTAACAAGACTGGTAATGCATCACCACTTCGTAGAAAAGCTTCCTTTAATAGCTGCCAATCTGGCCTTCCTCTTTATGGGCTCCGATCCTTTCCTGCTGGCTGCCAGGGAAAGAAAAAATTCTGTGGACTAGAAGCTGGCATGTGACAGTTCAGGCTGGAAGAGTGGAACTGGGGACACTCAAGAGCACAGCAACTGTATCACCCTGGAGATTTAATGGAAAATATTTGTACCAAGAAAGTTTGCATCACATGTCCATTAAATACTACAGAGAGCGCAAGAGAGAAGCACAAGAAAGCAGATACTAATGGCCACTTCAGTATACATTTGTCCCAAATTCACCTGCAAAGACATCCTGTTTACAAGTTTTGCTGTAATTTTTTGTTGACCAAAGGCATAACTGTTTCTTCATTCAGGTTCAATAAAATACAATACAGGAACAGAGGCATGTTAAAAGGCATGTTAACTATTAGTCTAGCATGAACAACTGTGTGGAAGCAAAGATTTAATACATTTTTCTGACAATTAACTTTTCTACTACCACCCAAATGTTCCACCATCTTATGTATTTTCTCACACTTTCCTGCCTAATTTCTCATCCTCTTCCTGAGACTGTTTCTCAGTCAAAAATGCAGGTGTCCGGGGCTGTTATTATGCCACCAGCTTCCTGTAAAGTCCTCAGGCACAATATTAATTTTTGTTGAACACTAAATAATGTACAATCCATTACAGACCAGACATTAAAAATACAGTATTATTAATTTTCATGAGCATTAAAACACATGAAACATGGGGTTGGAATGAGATTAGCTTTAAGACCTCTTTAATTCAAGCTGTGCTATTATTTTAAGCCCATACTTTCAGTGGCACCACCTCCTAAATTCTAGTAAAATGAAAGGAATTCAAATGCATAAAATTCTGCTGGCTTTATTAATATAGGTTTCAAACTTAATTCTAACTGATTTTCTTTACCTCCTGCTCTTTATACTTTCAGAAGAAAGAATTTGGGGCTCCTTTCAGAAACATAATAAACCATGGGAAGCCAGGAAAAGAAAACATGTTATTTTACCAATGAGTAACTATGTAACACTAGTTATTTTACTAGTTATTTTACAGAAGGCAAAAGCCTTCCTTACTTAGTGCTAGAATGAAAGTGGTACGTGTTGGCTCTGTCAGTGCTTCAGACACTTTCTAGTTTTATGACTTTTTCATAGACTGCTAGAATATTCATCTGTCTTAATTTTTCTTTCAAAGGAACTAGCTAAGAAACTTCTTGTCATTTGAAAAGCAGTACATCACTTTCAATCTATAGCTAATACACTCTTTCAGTAGCATGCCAGTGAAGGATGGCAGACTCCAAGGGAGGCTTCATTTAACCTCATCCATTTTTCAGGGGAAACGACTGGTGATTATATAAGCTGCTATCGGTATTAATAGCCAGATAGATAAACACATTTTAAAAAGAGGTTATAATTTCTGTTTCCTCTTTGCAGTGGCTGATTAAGGTGGAATATTTGTGCTTCATATCTGCATTCTTCTTCTTCCTTCTAAATATTCGCTAGCCATTCCTTTTTTTCTTTTGACTCAGAAACATTCTGACTCATACTATGAGTCTAGCATTTTCGGTTTTTTCCTTTTATGTAAATGTTGACAACTCATGGGGGAAAAAAAAGCCACTAAGAAAAAGCAACACTCCTGAGTGGTTTTAATGTACATACTATGGTTAGACTAATTTCTTGTTTAGATGCCCTTTAAACATTAACAGCCAAGAGCTTACAGATTTGTCAAAAAGTCAAAACATACAAATACCCTTTGAAATTTTTTGAATTTCCATTTAAATACATGTCTGTAAAACCCACCAATTTCACCATTTGGAAAACCTTAGGTTATTTAGTTTGACACTATTGAGTTTTCTTCCTTTGTAGCACACTCTTGCTTTGGTTGACTCAACACAAGAGAAATGGCTTTCCAGCACTAGGGCAGAGGGTTCTCAGGGCTTGATTTCCACACTGCTATTCTGTCCTGCTGTACCTTGGTAACTTTAGATCTTCATGTTTTGAAGTAAACACTCCCAGCCTAAATACAGAGAGCTTAGCTTCTTCAAGAATTTACCATTAATTCCGTGACTGAAAACTTTCAGCATACCAACAGGGTAGTAAGCAACCTAAAAGTAGTGGTTATCATTAAATTTACCAAAATCTCCAAACACCAGTTATACAATAGCACTGAGAAAGGCAAGAGCTGATAGAAATGACACAATTTCTGATCTTTACCTTGAAGCTTTGATTGCAGCCCATTCCATCCTTTTTTGTACTGTGACCTGCTAAGAAAGGCTTCAAGGTGGACATGTTGTAGAGCCCATGCCTGGCACTGTAGAAATTTTGAAGTGCAAAAACATTCCCATTGGAATTTTGGGGCAAGCACAGAAGAGGTGCCTTAGAAGCTGCTGTGCAGAGTTGTAGCAGGACACACGGAGGAAGAAAGGAAAGAGAGGTACCTCAAATATGAGATTCCACTTTTAATGGCAAAATAACTTCATGGATGAATCTCTTCTCTTAAAACTTTTCGCTTTGGGGAGTAAGAGTTTAGACAGCCATGAATACATGGGTTTATTAATTCAACTTCAGTTCTAAATCATTCTAAGTAATTTTTAACTTTGACAGTTGTCTTATCACACTAATTTCATAATCAGAGTAATATGATAAAATCTTAAAACCATGGTACCTTACCATTTTATTACAGTATTTAAATGTTTAAGATCAATACTTGAGCTATCATATACATCAAAACCTTCATTTTTTTCCATAACATTTTAAAAAGTCATTTTTGCGGCTCTGGAAAGATGGGATAAAATCAGGGAAAGATAGAAATAAATAAAAAATAATAAAACTTAAACTGACCACATAACTTACAAAAAGACTGAATTCAGATATTATTTTTTCTTCTAAGGGTAGAGGTGCAAATGAGTACTCTGAGATACAGACTAATTTACATCAAAATCAGTAATCTGGTGAAAAATCTACTTTTCATGAGTTTATGTTTCTAGAACTATCTTCCTCAGGCTAAAGGAATAATAAATAAAAGGAAACAATTCTGACCTGCTTACTGGCCTTTCATATACCATTGGCTCTCTTTGTTCTTATCTTTAACCAAAGCTAAAATTGTTTCAAGATTTCCCCAGTGAATGAACAGAATGATGAAATGAAGAACACCTGGTGTTCTCTTTCATTTCCTGGGACATCTTCATCTCTTTCCTCCTTCCTTTTGCGCCATAGAATAGGCCAGCTTCCTGGCACACTTTTTACTGCCTTTGCCTAAGTTTTCCCCAGGCTTTTAGAAAGCACTTTCCATTACCTTATTACAGGAATGATTAAGGACCTTCCTTATTAACCTCCTTCACCATCACAGTCTTCAGGTGTTCCTAGCTTCCATCATGGGCTCTTACAGGGCAGTCAAATGCTTCCTGTATCATTTCTGTGGAGTCATCTAATGGTTGTGACCTCAAATATGCATGTTTGTTCTAGAAAGATTCTACGCCTTTCATCAGCAGAGTAATTGTCATATGACAGATATACAAGCCTTTCTGTGTGAGGCAGGACTGGCTTATGCTGGTGAACTTTTGGCTGCAGTTTTATATCAGAGAGGTCAAGCTGATAAAAGATATCCTTTCATAGTGTCTCTTTAAAACTTTGGCAGAATCTCAGAATTACAGAGTGGCTGGAGTTGGAAGAGAGGTCTGGAAGTTATATAGTCCAACCCCCTCGACAAAACCAATTCACCCAGAGCAGATTGAGCAAGACTACATCCAGGCTGGGATTGAATATCTCCGGAAAAGGAGACCCACAACTGCTCTGGGTAGATTTTTACAGTGCTCTGCCACTCTCAGAGTGAAGTTGTATCTCATATTCATATGGAATTTCCTGTGTTTTGATTTGTGTCTGTTGCCTTAAAGAACCGTTTCATTAAAGAACTGTTCCAAATAAAATCAAATTAATTCTAGCATTTGTACCTGCTGTTAAAATCAGTTCAGAAGAATATAGAGACATTTGCATGGGTTTTTTTCTCCTCCTACTTTGATTTCTTCACACAGGGTGTACACAGTGAATGTCCATCCTAATCAGACATGGCTTATTATCCCTGAACATTATTATCTTTTATACTATTTATATTATATACTATTATTATAATAGCTACAAATATTATAATTGTATTCAAATAATTCCACATGGTGTCTGAAGATTACATAGGAATAACATTCCCAAATTACATGATTTCTATTCCATACTTAGAGTTTCTTTTCCTGCAACAGAAGATATTTCAGAACTTAATTTAACATAATTTAACAATGTCTTAAACAAAATTGAATGATCTTGTAGAAGCACTATTCCATGTAATTAAGCCATAATGCCAATAATTAGATTTCATTTTGATTCTAAGAGAATTATCACATTTGCTTAGACAGAAAAATGCAGAGTTCATTTGGATTTTAATATAGTATTCTGCAAATATTATAAATCAATGTAAAATGAAGTATTCAAACTATTCAATGTAATACAATAGAAAGGTGAAACTCTACTGTTGTGTCACATTTTGCAACTTCCCATCAATTAATCTGTTTTAATGAGAGGCAAATCACAGCATTATATCTATTAAAATATTTATTAAAATATCTGTGAAAAAGAAATTCTTTATAATAAACGTAAGACTAAATGCCTATTTAATACACACTGACAAGCTCCAAAAGACAAATACAGTAGACTGGAGTTCTGTATGAAGAGTGACATCCCCATCTGGGTTCTTAGTACATTTTATAAATTGTAAGGAAAGCTTGACTACCCAAATGTCACATTCTCAATCTTTCGTTATTTTTCTTGAAAGTACACTTTTTCTTCCCCCTTCCTAAAGCATTACCAACTTCTATAGTATAGAAGTATAATTTTAATTCTGGATGCACAGGGTTTACATGCTTTTTCAATGTTCAGTCTGTTACATGCCATCCAGCACAAAATCAAACACTTCTTTAACTGCCCCTAAGAGCACCTGGCTTTTTTGAGACTGACACTAGGGCATGATTTAGATAACTAGGTGAACTTCCTGGAACTGCTGAGAAGCAGGTTCAGGAACAAATACTACAATTTACGCAGAATGAGAATAAATTAATAGAGGGGGAAAAAAACTGCAGCAGAGAGAAACTATCAAGAATTTCCATATTTAAACATGTTGCATTTTTCTGTTCGTATATTTAGACAGAAGGAAAGTAAAAAGGTGTTAATCTGGCCACAAAACGCATTGAAGGCCATTTTAATCCTGGTATGTTTAACACCATGTGAACAGTGCCAGGATTTCAGAACACAAACTGAGCTCTGTTTGTTAAATTATGGGGAAGTTATGGACATTGTTTGCTCTAGCTGATAATTGCAGCCTCTTCGAACAGCTATGTACATTGCCTTCCTTTTCATATTAGTGAGTACTAATGTGACTTCTGCAGCTGTTCATATGACTAATTTTTCAAACACTGCAGAGCATAGAGAAAAGTTACATTTCTATGACAAGCCATGTTGCTGTTGTGGTTCAGTGATACCAAAAACTGCCAGAAGAGAGAAGACCTAAGAAGAAAATAAACCGTACTCCAGTCTAATTAGCTCCCAGACCCAAACTGTTTTGTAGACAGACAGGATCTGCTGGGAAGGCAGAGTTCAATGCAAGAAATTTTCATTCAGAACCAGATGTAAAAAAACCATTTCAGAAGTGCTATATCTAGCAGTGGGACAGCAAACACCTCAGCTATACAGTCCACCAGAGAAGGAAGGAGGGAGAGAGGGAGGGAGGAAGGGGATCAGCACTGGCTATAGAAATATTTAAAGGGGCACAATCTGGAAGACATTTCTTGTGAGATTACTTGAAAAAAGGGGGAAAACAGTCATGGGTGGGGAATTAATGGGCTCTGAAGAGGAAGAACTAAAATACTGAGTAGCCAAAAAAGAGGAGTGGAGAGTTCTTTGGGGGAAATGCTGCAGCCCAAGCAGCAGAGGAAATAATTTATTTCTCGTGGCAAAGGGAGAGTAGAGGAGGCAGAATCTGAGACAAAGGGCTGCAGGGCTGATCACTGCAGAGACGCATGTCCTCTGCAGCAGGGTCAAACTTTTAGATTCTCTGAATAGCTACAGTCATATATATTTTTTAAAATTTATTTTCACCTGCAAAAAGAAGTTGTCTATCCTGAAAGTTTTAAAAGCCAATAAGGACATATCTCATCTTTGAAGTACATAGGGAATACAAAACTTGCTAGAAGAGTTTCTCTTTTCCTTTTTCTCACCCAATCTCTTGATTTCAGCTTTTTGACCTAAGATGGTCATTGCAGTTCACAGGTTTCTTTTCCTTCAAGCAAGAAGCTCTGCACAGCAGAGCAGCATGCAGCCACCACCCCATGGTCATCTCTCCCCTGGGGTTCCAGGTGAGGAACTTTCATGGAGATTTGCAGCAACAAGCTGAGGTCCTCCCCGTATCAATCTCCACATCCCTCTCTCCCAAGCACCCTATAGCTCTGTGCTTTGGCTGTTTTGCCTTCCAGTTTCTGGGACATGCCAGCCTCTCCATGATGCATAACGACGAGATGACAGTGAATCTGTCTGTTACATCAGTTCTACCCCTAAAATTAGAAAGAAATATAAATATACAAGTCGATCCCATGGAAAGTAGCCTTGATCTAGTGTGACCAGTGCATCAAAGTACTTCCTGACGTCATCGAAAGAGATGTTTTAGTTACAGAGAGCTTTACATATTGTGCAGAATAATAAGAAATAATTCACCTAGAAGGGGAATTACATTTCTGAAGTTGTGTAACAGCAAACATAAAAGAAGTGGCACAGTGAATTGCTAAGCTTCAGAGTCAGGTTTTCATGTCTTCTTTGGGCGTACAATGTTCTGCTACATTAGACTGAAATGTTTGGATGTTTTGTGTGACCATCACTTCAGTTTATACTGCCTTTAATCCAAATACTTTGGAGTGCTTTATGGCACAAAAATAGAATAGCACATCAAATCAAATTACAAAAATGTTAATTAAAAGCCCCATCAAAGAGGGATTAAAAAGGCCAAATGTTGGGCTTCTTGATAATTCATTACCTAAGCAAAATATTAATAGCATCAATGGGAATTTTGTTTCAGTAACAGAGGAACAACTCAACATTCTGCCCAACAATGAAAATTAAAGTTAACATTTTCACAATATTTTTCCCTGTAAAGCATACAATTTTGTTGTAAAGTTAAGACTTTTCACAACTCAATTGGACATTTAGCAGCTATACTGCTTTCGAGATACTGCTGTCTAATATGCAAGAGTGTTCCCAGAAGTGCTTTTACAAACTTTTTCACAAAGCACTTCCATGATATAGTCCAGATCCCAAATTTGGGAGAGACTCTTGAGGGTAGAGCTTCACTGACTAGCAGGTTGCAACTCGAGAGAGCACAGGGTATTGATAAATCTACATAGCAGCAGGTAGTTTTATGTTTGCACAGCAGCAGACATGAGGAAGTGAAACACAGTTGGGTTCAACTCTTCCAAGGATATAGGACTGCTGCAAAGCTTATGGCACTTTTTGGTCTTTTGTCAAGTATATGAGTCTCCAGCATTAGAGGAAATTAAAAGAAGGTGATTATAGCAGGACTTTTTTTCAATGTTAATTATATTTACCATCGTATCCAGTTAAGTAGAACTGTCTCTGTCTGAATCTTTCAGGTGTTCTGCCAGCAATATTAGTCACTGACATGCAGCAGGAATAACTTTCAGATTCTCTGAATAACTACAGTTATATATTTTTTAAATTTATTTTCACCTGCAAAAGAAATTTGTCTAACCTGGGAGTTTTAAAAGCCAAAAAGGATATATTTCCTCTTTGAAGTACATAGGGAAAACAAAACCTGCCAGAAGAGTTTCACTTTTCCTTTTTCTCACCCAGTCTCTCGATTTCAGCCTTTTGAGCTAAGATTGTCATTGCAGTCCACAGGATTCTTTTCCTTGCAAGTGATGACAAATGATCCAGAATTAAGGAAGTTGCAAGATTCATTATTTCTTGACCACTCTACACATAAATATAGGTAATTGTTATTGATAGGTTTCATTTACCACAGCTATTGCTAACTTAACTGTATGATGTACAATTCAGGTTAATAATGACACAAGCAAAGTGACATTTCCCAGTCTGGCAGCATTAAAACTAAAATTCTCAGGAGCCAAAATGTGCTCAGGATCAAGGTATGCTTGACCCTATTAAGGATTAGTGAAACAAAGCGCAGACAAAAAGAAATCAGCATGGTTTTGCCATACCCAGATTATAGATAATAAACCTGGTGATTATGAACTACAAAATGTAAAAATAAACCATCTCTTCACCTGTAAGACAACACAGTTCCATCAAAGCTAATATCCTACAATGATACAAATTACTTCTCAATGTAGTTTCTGCAATAGAATTCTGCCAGTAATGAGTCGATTGAAATCTAGCAACAGTATTTGCTCTCTCCAACTGAAAAATAGTTCATTGGAAAATTACTTTCATATTAATTGCTCTCCTGTTTCCATAGAGAAATATATAATTTTCATTCTCTGAAATTACTTTAACCACTAACAGGTATCAGAGTTTAATTAATTTCCAAACAAACCCTTACATCGTAGGAGCTAAGAAGCAAAGGAAGAAAAATGTGTTAGTGGTCATTAAGTGGTGCCCCAACGCAAGTCATCTTCCTGCTCTTCATGACTTTATTAGCAGTCTCAACTACACAGAGTTCTAGCCCATAACTTTAACATCTTATCAGTTTTTAGCTACTCCTCTTTACTCCTCTTCCCTCACTAATGGCTTCAAGCACAGAAGAAAATTTTACATTCTGACAATTTGGTCATGACCCTATTACACTTTTGTACTGCTTTTATTAAAAATTTTAGCAAACTCTATTATGAGGGATGGGGGAAAAAAGGTTTTGTTCTATAGCAAGAGAAACAAAATTTAAGTTTACTCTATTCAAGAGTAAACTTAAATTGTTACACTTTGGGACACAAGAAATTCCCTCAAGCACCCTAGGAAACCATATAAAGAATAAGTCAGTATCTTAAAAATTTAGTCTTAGGAGTTATTTTTCACAAAGAGTAGCATTAAATGTTGTCCTTTTTCCTTATTGTTACCCATCTGAAACCTCAGAGAGAAGCACTGCCTAAGCATCAAGAACAATTTCCTCTAAAATTAATTTAATCTTTAATCTGGTTTAATGAAAGCTAATCAATAAGCAGTTGCCACACATTCAAAAAATTTGAATTGCTTCATTCAGTATTGGTCAGAATGAGTCACATCAGTGAAAACTGCCCTTTTCACATGTATCTACAGAACAATAAAAGATTGCAGGAAGGAAATAATGTGACGTTTTATACCCATCATCTCAAAGGTACTAATAACCTTTGAGGCTGTTGTGCAACCAGAGCTCATCAATCCTAATCAGCTTCAGCTCTAAACTCCCCTAAGGTCTGAACTGGCAAGAGCAGGGAAAGGTTGGCTCAGCAAGAAAGGTCTTGCAGGAAAAACGTCTGTATTGAAAATCGGCACTGCACTGATGTGCTACAGTCAGTCATATGGACAGTGAGATATTTGCAGAGAGACACCCAGGCTTGGCACAGCCCTGAGGTACCTTGTTGCAGGAAGGGATGTGGAGGGAAAAGAGATCCTATCATGCTAACATAAAGTGTGAAACTACTGTGCAAAATGTCCTAGAATGGTCAACAGCCAGCTAGATGACAGCAGTACTTAGATGCCTCTCACAAAAAGTAGAAGCATTAGGCCACTTGTTTCTGCCTGTGAGCTCTGGCAGCCTTTATTTATGTGTATCTCTATTTGACTTGAGGCAAAATGTTTCTGCACAACTCCTGATCTCGAAACACCATAGTTAAGGTCAGGATTGTAAAAGGTCATTCTTAATAGATTTTGAAATGTGCATAGCATTCAACACTAGCACAATTAAAAATGGTTCTGTTTCAGGGATATTTCCAACTCAGCATCCAGAAGAATAATAGCAGCAAAGACTGTGAATAGAGCTAAGAGCCTGGATATTTTGCAGAACTTTTAATGCTAAGAACGAGAGGAACTGTTGTTCAGACATTGTTTGAAAACATGATTTGCATCCCTGTTCAACCAATTACGCTGGAAATATGAAGAGAAAGAAAACATGATTTAAAGATTTTTGAGAACCTCAATGTTTAGTGACTTTTCAAGATTGCCCAATACAATTTATCAATTATTTCTAATTATTATTCATATTATACAACATCAAAACATAAAGCTCAAACTGGCTCTTGGAAATGTGCTTTTATCAAAATCTGCAGTCATAAATTGCCCAACTCTATATATTCTCTTTACAGATAGTGCAGGGGAGAAAGAAATATTCTCCTTTTTTTTTTTTGTCTGAAATTGTACAGATTCTATTCTCTGTCATGCTTTCACAATATCATGACTCTGTTCACTTCCAGATAGTTGTGCTAATGCTCAAATTACTTATTCTGCTAATGGAAAATCAGACTCCTCTTCATCACAAATTACTTGAATGAAAGAAAAAGTCACGCTCACTTTACTTAAGGATGGCAATCTGAAAAGATTACAAGGTGATAAGGACTTCTTGGCAGTTATAAAACATGAAAGATCTTTATAAATTGTCTTTTAGTTAAAGCTGGCCTTCGGAGAATATTGTGCCTAATGTTCGTCTTGCTGAATATCGCAATTGAAAGACTATTTTTTTTAATTAAGAATTTATCTAGTGAGACTCACCTTTTGTTCCTTTTTTTTTTCTGCACACAAATGACAGCCTGTTCTGACTCTTTATCACTCCAAAGTGTCAACTTTTAATTTGACATTTCTTTGGAACTTTACAGACCTCTTAGTTTAGACACATTTTTTGCATGTGTTCTAATGTAAACAATATTCCAAACAAACTGAAGGAGCAAACACATACATCACACATTTCTGGGCTGGTTGACTGTGCACAAGTTTATATGCACTTAATATATACATGGAAATATGCTTTTCTCTTTCCACGTATGTGTGTATAAGTGTGAATATCTGATTGTCTCCCTCTGCCCGTTAGGATGTTTAGCAACACACTGTAAACAGAGGGCATGTTGTATGGCACGATTACTGCTTCATTTCTTACAAAATTTTATATTTTTATTCGCTGTTCCATGACTCATTTTGCAAAAAGCAAACTTCAAGTAAATATATTGATAATCCTTCTGGTCTTTACTACAGTCTCTAGTGATCACTGTGTGGTTTGTATAATGCATGTTATAACATACAAGGATGATGATAAAATAAATCTGTATCACATTTTAAAGAAGAGACAATTTCAATTTCTTAGGGAACAGAGAATCTTGCAAACAACACCTTTTACCCTTACTTCTTCTGATGATCGTAAGTTGGGCTTTTGAGGAAATGATTAAAATTTTGCTATTTTATTTTAATATAACATCAAATGAACATACAATCTTCAGTAGGGAAAAAAAAAGATGACAAAAAGTCAAGTACCTCAAAGAGATGACATTAGCAAGGAGCTTCCAACAGTAAATGCCAAGTCATAACAAGTTATCCACACCATAAAAAAACTAGAGCAACATCTCTGTAGGAGGTGGGTGGCAGTAACTGATCCTTACCAGCTGTATGCTCCAGCAAAAATGGCAAGGACTTGTGCTTCTGTGGCCACAAAGCATCCCCAGCTAGTGAGCACAGTGCTGGCAAACTCTGGCCACAAGGCAAAGCCTCCCCACTACACTCACAAACGTCCATGGGAAACCAAAAGCATTTTAACATAAAAAAAACCCCAAACATTTTCCACCACAATGCATTTAAATCTGCGTGTCTTGTGATATCAAAGAGATAATCTACTCTGATACCCCACTTTAATATGGCTTCCTACCCCTAAACAAAAAATTCTGTGCCAATTTGGCCTGGTCAAGAATCTGATCACACAAAAATCATAATGATACCTCAAATTTCCTGTTTATCTTTGTATTGTTTGCTCTGTTGTGTTTACCTTGTTTTGAAATCATTCAGACTGCCTGTCTTCATGAAAAATTCACAGCAATAAAAGAATAAAAATGCTGGGATATGCACATTTTGCATTCACTAAGCAAAGAAATTCTTGATGAATTTTAAAATCCAGTAGAAATTCTCCCTTCTTTCTATATCTGAATAAAGTGTTAGAAAATTTTGCTTAGATCCTCAGCAATTGCAAAGTCATTGGTAACCATTTGCTACCACAAGCAGTAAAAAATCCCAGCATTCTTAAATGTAATTAAACAGCACCCTGTCAATGGCTTTAAATAAAACACGTTATTTACTGTTGTTTTTAAAAATGTTAATTTTCTTAAAATACTGCCCCATGTGCTTATAGCCAGAAACATATATTAGAGTGTTTTATGCTAAAAAACATGTAGATTACACCAACCAACAATCATAACTGATTTGGCAATTAGGAACCATGTTGTTAATTATATGACATCACGTTTGCATAGAAATCTTAGCTGCTCTACTACAAAGACTGATGGAGCAAATATCCCACTCTGATTTGAACCTTCCCTTCACATTGACAGTGACCATTTCCTTAACCCCATAAAGACTATCAGGATAGTTTTACAAGACAGGAACAGCTCTTTTACCTAAGGCTTTATGTGATTTATTGATTCCTATAACTAAAAGCTGAACCAACAGTGATAATTATTAGGGGCAAACTGCATCTTGGTTGGGGTTTTTGAATCAGCAGCACATACCTCTTCATTCATGAAATCAATGCAAAACGACTGACACCATGAGTGAACCCAAATTTTGCTTTTGTGGCTACCTTGTAGCTGCTCTTGATTAGAACTCAAAGCAATCACAGACACACAAGAGGGTTATGAAAGAACAAGCTCTTAGGAAAATCAGTTTGCAATATTGGTTATGAACTCAGCAAATGTTTTTCAGACCTTCCAGATATTACCGAACAATAATGAGTAGAGGTGGAGTGATACACTTCACTAACATCTTAACTGAGTGGGGAACAGAATGTCCATGCTTGTTTACCTCATTAACGTTTACTTTACCAGAATAACCTTCAGTTCAGGACATGAGTTCTTTTAGCATTGTATAGAGTGCTAAACCTCTTGACTTTGGGCCATCCACAAATACATCACCTGCACCCACATTCTGTTAATCTAATTTATCCAGAGGAGCAAACAACAATGCCAGATGTAAGTTCTGAAACTCATACAGGCACCTGCAAAGACAATTTTGGAGGCCAATGGCTATTATGGAGACAGAGATTCACTGGTCCATAGAATTTAGGTATTTAGACAGAGGATAAGACCTATCTTCCGACTAAGAGCATAGTTAATATTTTTTTATATTTGTAATGCTAAGATAATTGTATTTCACCTTAACCTCTGGAGACAAGCCTAACTTGCAAAAGTTTCATCTGTCCAAGCCTTTTAAAACATAGGTAGTTTTGGGGAATATAAGGTAACTGTTTAACAATTCCAGTGCAGGAAGCAATTCATGGCTTATCACAAATAACATTACACTGGAATGGAAAGTTTTCCAAATAAGTGTTTTTGTCCTAGAAAGGTCTATCAGAGATATTACTTGTCCCCTGTAAACTGCATCACCAGAAAAAAGCATATCATATACAGAAACTGTTCTTGCAAGGATTTTGTTGATAGCAACTTCATAATTTCCAAGATTACCCCCTTCCTTTTGGTTTTTCACCCATCCCTCTATCCCATCAGCTTCCCTTTCACACAGATTATTCTCGATTTCTTCCCCCTCTTATGTGGCACCTCTAGCTCTGCTGGATTAAATATACTTAATTTTAAGGTGGTATCAGCTCAGGCAGCCTCTCTTGTGCTGCCCCAGTAACACCAGCTTTAATCCTCTGAGAACACTGGGATGTTCTCAAAAGCATTTCTCAGCCTAATGGCACCCTCCCAACAACCAAGAACATTTCTGAAAACTGATGTCCCAGGCTAACACTTCCTCCTCCCAGTGCCAAAGTGAAACCATATTCTGCTGTGATGTATGCAAAAATCCATAGTTATTTGTCGAGATATCTGGGGCAAGTTCATTTTCATCTGGCTGTATGAAAAATGTTTCTCATTGGTTTGTCTTTGTGCATATGGTTTCCTATATAATTTTGCTGACATGATGTTCCACTCATCTTCTCACAATATCCATTTCACACCTTTGCCACAACTCATTTAAAAATTAAATATATGTTCCTTGAAGTAGCTGCTTTGGCTAGAACTACAACTTAAATAAAGTTTTTAAGCATTACTTCAACAGAAGGAAGGAAAAAGCAGTTGACATGAGAGATCTGTTTCATTTTCTCATGAGAAATGTTAAACTGATCACAAAATTCTGAATGATTCTTGTTTTGCTGTCAAAGCTATGAGTCATCTGTTTGTTCTCTTTTTGTGCTTATCTTTGATGACCTGCCTTGGTCACCCCATATCCAGAAGCAGTAATTCACTCCTGTGGTGAATCACCATCCAGGATTTAGATGGTTCCAATGAGTCATACTTAACCTTATAGAAAATACAACTCTTAGGCTACATAAATTGTGCACTTCAGCTATAGTGGGTTTAGATGTCCACGTCTGGAAAACAAAATTATATGTTCCAGTGACAGAACTGAAATAAAATGTTGAGCAGTAGTCCCTACTTAAAACTCTGTATAGGTAAATCCTTTTTGTTTTAATTCAGTTTAAAAACACTGGTCAAAGTACACGTGAAAGAGAGCACCCATACAAATTTTTTTCATTGTTGCAATCATGGGCTTAACAACCTCAAGAGCAAATAGTTCTAACATTATGTTCTACATCTGCAAAGACTGATAATATCAAAAACTTCCACCCATGAATCAACAGAATTCATATCCAGAAATTCAGGAGGAGCTCAGGGCCTACATTCTAGAAATTAGGAACACTGTTCAGGAAAACTTATCATATTTCCTTTCACCTTTGCACCTTATTATCCAATGCTAAACACTCTGCCTACTGTTGTAGGAATTCCCTGGGAGAAAAAGTTATGTCTAATCAGATCATATCAATTCCCCTGTGAAGACCACCTGCAGTTAATGAAAAAGCAGGCCTGGCTCTTGCTTGGTTGGTTGGTTGGTGTTTGGGTTTTTTATTTCCATTCTTACTAAATAAAAGCATTAGCTCTTCAGAAGAATGAATGTCAAAGAGACTGAAGTGGGCAACTGGAACCAAATAAGGCAACAAGGTTTGCAGGCAGTGTGTTATCAAAATAATTTGTTAGTGCCAAGGGGTGTGCTGGGGGTGATATTAAAGTGAAGCTTCACCCTTGCAGAGCATATTCAGACTCTAGTCTTGATTTGTCAGCTGGAGTATTCTGTCTGCTCTAAATGCCTCCTAAATTTGCCATAACTGAGTCCCTAATGAACCTTCTTTCTCCATCAGTGAGCACAGCACCAGTGAGACTCTGCCTCTATTCTCACTCATTACTGTTTAGACTGGGAAAACTACTGAAAATTGCTTAATTATGTGGAAGAATGCAATAAGAGCAACAGTGAATACACAGAGCAACAGTGTATCTTACCTGCATCACCTGTGAAGAACAAGTAAGTTTTCAGGTTTTTTGTTCATAATAAAACTTCAAACTACACTAACAAATGTTCTGTAAGAATTTACTGATTACAGAAATGTGTAATGAACTTAAAATCCAGCTTTCTTCTTTTTAATCTTTGTAGAAATGTGAAGAGAGGCTATCGAAATTTTTTGCATTAATTACTAGATGCCTGCATTACGAAAGTGCAAAATTATTAAGGTTTTAAAAAATTTAAATGCTTTCAGATCAAAACATTCATTATCTAGTTTTGTTACGTTAGATGTGCTTAGCACTTGAAATTTTACATTTTCTAGTTAAGACACTGACACTGAAACATTTATCTTAGATGCTTGGTATTTCACCTGTGTTTCCAGCCTCCTACTTTCAGCTGAAGGAAACTTAATGCATTGACACAATATAAAACTTGCAAATATAAAATATAATGATGTATAGAGCTTGCAGTTATGACTGAAGCAAAACAATGCTGACTCATATACCCTACAAGCACACTTTTCTCTTTTTGTTGTTGTTGTTTGGACTTCAAAATGTACCTGCACAGAACAGCAAGACAGTGTCCTGCTCAAAGTTAAAGATCACATCTGTCAGAACATGCACAGTTTTTGTCAGTGTACAACATAAACTTTTATAATGTTTAGTACTTCAACATCAAATAAAATACAATCAGCTCAAGATTGCTAAAGCTCACATTCCAAAACAGTAACTCATCTATTGAGTTACATACTGCATATTCTACCATAAATTGGAAGCAAAAAACCTGGAAAATTAGGTTGCCTTGGACACTGATGCAACAACAGCTATTTGAAAGTAGTCCTGAAACAATAATCATATTTTGAATTGGAGTTCTGCAGAAAGGAAAACAGATGTTTTGTTCTAAATACTGAACCTCATCTTCATCCACAGACAGTACATTAATACTACATAGTTATCCATGTAATAGTCATTTTTAGGTTAAGCATTAGAAATAAATTGAAAGCACATGTATTTACAGATCAAAAGGATATATACATGTGTCTTCTTGTGTCAAATTTCCTGTTATGGAAATCTTACATAGCATACTGCTGTAACAAACAATTTCTTTCCTAAATGGGCTATGATTTTGGAGTGCTATTCTCTCCTATTTTGTCCAAAATTGCAAATGAAATGTAGATACTAAACTATTTGCCAGTGGCCACACTTGGGCTGTGAACTAAATGTGGCTCTTCCAAGTAATGTGCTAGTGCTCTAAGTGCTTAGACAACCATTCTCAAACTGTGGAGTGAGAAAAACCAGCCCCAGCAATCATATTTTGAAAAAATAAATAGAACATAAGTGAGAAGTGTGACTACACTGACAGCGCTCTTTACACTACGCTCACAGAGGGGTCATAAAGTATATTTGAAAAGTATCTCCAATTGCTTCCTCTGACAAACCTCTGCAAAAAGAAGTTATACTAAAAAAAAGCAGAGGTTTGTTAATTCTTATGAAATGTTTTAATGTTCCTGATTATACTCTTGTTTGGCCGCTGTATTTTGTCCTAATTTTCTGTTTGAAAATATGGCAAGAGTTATGGTGGAATTAATATGTATATCCCACCTTCATATGGTATGTGATGTTACCAAGCACTGTATGATTCCCTACCCTCCTTCCATTAATATTTTGGCATGCTTCTGGAAAGCAAACCTCGGTCTCTGTCTACAATAATTTTCTTTTAATCTCTGAAAAAAGAGGGTGAACTGGAACTCAGAGGCAAATGTCTTTCCAACATCTCTTGTTTTTAGGATAATTCTAGGACTAAACAGAAGATAGGCAAAAGCAAATTCAATAAAAAATTCTCTACAACTGCATTCTGCCTTTGTTTGAGTAGTGAAGAAAATTAAATGTGTAAAAAAAACCCCAAAGAAAAAATAACCAAACTAAAAAACAATGAAAAAATCTGTACATACAAAGCAAATAAGTAGAGAAAATAAGTAGAAGCTGAATAGAAAATGTCACACAACATTTCGAGCATACTCCATATTTTTATACACCAAAAACTTACTGAATTTGAAACATCTTTCAATCAAAAGATTAAAAAACCCCCAAATTTAATGTTATCTTACCATTTCAAATTACTACATTTGTATCTTATTTCAACATAACACAGGAAGCTTTATATTTTCCTGACATTATTTGCAAGCAGAGAATAAAAAGAAAGAATAAAAGGCATGTAATAGGCTGTCATTTAAGAAAACTCTTGAGGTTGTTTTATTACAATTTTTTTTTTATTATTATTATTATTATTATTATTATTATTATTCAGCAGTCCCATACGGGTAAAGAGCAAAGAAAAGAGCAACAAAAAGCAAAAGCTAAAGTTAGGCCAAAACTACAGGAAAGAAAAGAAAGTCTCAAAAGGACCCCTAACTTTTGTAGTCAGTTTATTTTATGATTCTGACAGAGAGCTCAGGTGAGAGTTTTGTGTGCCATCTTCTCCTGGGTTGCGTAAATACATCCTAGCACTGCAAGGGACATGGTCTAACCAACACCACACCTGCAGCCAAGTGTTTAGTTCATGTACTGAGGTCTCCCAAGTGTACTACTAAGGAAAAATGAACAATATCCCTTAAAAAGGAAACACAATTTACTTTTTATTTCAAGTAAATGAATTTTAATGTTTAGTTCTACCAGAGAAACCTTCAGCCTGTGAATTTTACTAGCTGGAAATGTACCTAAGATTAGGTATTGACATGCTGCTGCTACTCCTAAATCCCTTTATGTACCAAGTACTTTTTGGTCCCATAAGTCCATAGTTCACAGAAACATGGTTTTATTTCATAATATTTCAAGTGTTTGTAAGGAAACAATTGTTCAAGCAGCTGGAGACCTTTCCAGCTAGACCTTAACCCCCATTCTAGCTGACTAATATATGTTTACTGTTCCCTGCATGTATCAGTTCTGTGTAGATGAATCTCAACACACAGCTTAAAGTACTGTGAGCTGAAGCAATGAATTCCAGTGGTAGGACTTAAAATAGTCACAGCCAACTTTAATCCTACGATTTTACCACTGCCTAGTTAAATCTAAATTGAGAGGTATGAGTCTGCAAATGCTGATTGGATTCATTTGAGTGGTGTAGTCATTCATGTCTATGTTTGTGAGCCCTACTAATGCTGACAAGCTCTGCTGGCAAATAAAAACTGGTTGTGTGCTTATTGTTTTTTGTTTGATTAGTACAATGTAATACTGAAAATGTCCATAAAGCTGCATGATTTTACTTTTCTGAGTTTACAGGAATTCTAATGCTCACAAATAGTACTAAAACAAGACTATTAGAATATCTGTCTTGCGATAAATGATACACAAAGCCTTTTATTTTCTTGCCTGCTAATAGATTCATGTCTTTCAACCCAAGGTTGAGAACGGGAAAATGCTGAGCTACCATAACTTCTCAGTTTCTTGTCAAACCTGTCTGTCCAAGTTCCAACTAAAACAAGCCATGGTTTTTTAAAGATATGTACACATACCCTCTGTGACCTTGATAAACTCCACCAACCTTTTTCATAATACCACGTTTGGCATCTGTCAGGAGCAGCTGAATACTGGCAGTCTGACGTGAACTTAATGATGATAAGTATTCTCATCCCTGGGAACAGTCTTCTGAAGGGATTTCTTTGGAATATGAACACCTTGGACCACCAGATGACTGAAATTCTTCTTTCAACAATGGTTCTCAACCCTCACATGTCTATGGAATATAAACTGAGCAAAAAGTAGGCTAATAGGCCGTTTGCATCCCATTTCTGGTTCCCTCTTTGACATCAACTTAGCTCATCACATTGGAGCACTTAATGGGCAGCATTTTGTAGGATACTAGCAAGCTAGGAAACAGAGATCACCTGACTACCAAGTTTGCTATAAACTGTCACTTACATGACAGATCACTCAGAATGTGCACTTTACAGCAGTAACATAAATATTCTTTATCTGCATTATTTAGACTTTAAATGCTTATTGCTTTCTTTTTGTAATGAATTTTGTAGTATGTAAAAGTCTCCAAAAAAGTCTTTCCTTCTCTCAGCTAGTAAAATTTAAAAAAAAAAGTAACATTCAAACCTTCACTAGCTTAAAAAGCACTTTAGTCAAGACTTATCATAATCGCATTATTTAAACAAAAGAGATTTGAAAAATATATTTTTATTGTAACAAGAATGCATGAGTAAATGAGTGTATCCAGACTCTGAAATAGTATTAACTGAATTTTTATTTTGTTACTTCTGTTGTTAAAGTCAAGAAGCTGTGAAACCTATAAACATGCTAAAATAGTGCTTATGACAATAGATGGCAACTAAATGAAAAGAACATGATCTGCACAGGCAGCATTCAAACATGACATGCACAGAACTAAATTTTAGTCTGTTGTAAGAATAAGTTATAGTTTGAACTCAGATTTTATTGGATCATATTTGTAGTTGTCCAACCTCGTACCTGCTCTTCCTTCAATTACAGTAGGAAAAGACTCAAAGATCTGATGGTGTTAAATATTATATTAGAAATCAATATGCTTTCCAAAAATGTGTATGACAAAATACCTCTTGACTAATTTCACAGTAATATTATATATATACATAGATATATTATTAGAGTGTTATTGCATGATGTGTCATATTGCCCTACAGTACTTGCATTGCAATTAACAGCAGACTGAAATCTCAGATTCCCATGGTGATACACAACCACACATTAAACTACTCCTTACCCCTACATGACAACACCTGAACCATCCCTTCTCTATTTCCAATACCAGGACTTGCTTTTATTGTGGCGTTCAAATATTAAGTGCAGATAACTGTGCTTTCCCCAGAGTTCCTGACTACCTGTAATTCCTTCTGCATTTGGCGGACTTCTGGCAAGATCCTGGCTGTGGAATATTGCCTCTTTCTCCCTCCGTGGTCTGTTGTAGAAGAGCAGCAAATATCCACAAAATCCAGCATTTTGGGATCCACAAGGTGCTGATCAGAATTGTGTTTTGATTCGAAAATACAAGAAAAAATTCTAATGTTTCTCCTTCTAAATTTTTCCTTCTCTAGAAAAGGTGAGATGTAGCCTGACGAATTCCCATTGTCCCCAGCTGGAGACTGAAATGCTAATGCTGAACCACTCACAAAATTCACCTTTTTCAAAAGCAATGGGTGCTTTGCTGAGACCAGGTTTGCAAACTAATAGCACTGATGCAGAGGAGGTGAGCACCCACAACTGGAGGCTGCAAGCTGGGTTTGAGCCAGGTGAGGGAGAAGGTCGATAAGATGCAGACACTGTGAAGGGTGGGAGAGTGCTTTTTAGCGTGTAAATGTCCTCCCTTACACAACGATCCTCATCGGGAGAGGTATCAGGAAATTTCCATGTAAATCTGAGGGTTTTCATCCCTTCTGATGGGGCATAATTGACTCAGCCACGCTGATGTGAGAGGCACCCATCCTGTGTTAGAAGGCACACTAAGCACCCCCAGATTCACTTCTGGGACCTTCCTCCACACTGCACATGATCCACAGTACTGCAACAGACAGTGTAGAACTCCCTCCCTGCCCAGGGAAAGAACCTGGGGATTCCCACCTGAATGTATTGAAACCTGGATTTTGGAGGCTTCCCTGACCTCTGGCAGATTAGGACTGAGATCATCATTTCAACCAATGAACACTGAAATTGCAACAACCAAGTGTCATCACTGGATACACAGATGGTGATATCTTTCCTCTCTGCTATCTACTTTTATCCTAGCTTTCTCTTCCTTTTTCTCTTTACCTTATGTATTTTCTTAAGGGATATCTTTCTACCTTGATTTTACTATATTTCCACAGATAACCAAAACAGCTATATTTTTATACTTTTATACTGCTATATTGCTATAGATAATAATAACCAAAATGGCTATATACTTCCTTTCCATGGCAGCCAAATTGTTATAAAGTAAACCCTACATATATATATAGAGAGAGAGAGAGAGAGATTGAAGGAGAGAGGGAGGGAGATAGTTCTATGTGTAACAGTAACTCGGTGCAGTTTCACTCTAATCTGCCCCTGGGGACCTATTAAAAAAAATCCAAGTTATGCTTTCCTTCAGCAGTGGGTCATAACACTGCCTAAGAGACATTACTGGATGAAACCAATGCTGTAGATTAAATAAATGTAAATTTTAATAGAGAAATCATCTTCTATTTTAAAAAAAGTCCTAGGGCACCAGCAGGACAAATTCTAACCTGTATCATCTATATTTAATATAATACCCAAGAATATAATTTTATTGAGTTTTTATCCCAACCTCTGCATATGAAAATCCTTTCATACTAGTATAACGGTCTAGTATAAAGCCTTCTACTGTCCTCTTCTCTGTGTGTCTCTGCATCACTTGACTTAGCAGCTCTGCAGTCCACCCTTCCCTTATTGGGATCCTCACAACAGATTTATTGTCATCTAGCTCCAATTTCAGGCTTTTTTTCCTTTTCCACTGCTGATGACATAACACCCAATGTTCAATTACAGAGTTTTCTCTATCCCTCACACTTTCTTCTAAGATTTCCTCCTCTAACACAACTTTCTTGATGATCGGCAGCAAACACAATCTGCCTGCAGCATTTTGCTTCATTTCCTGCTGTTCTCCAGCTTTGTGGCTGCCACATCTATCTTCCTCAGGCTAGATATGGCAGAGTCAGCCCGACTGCCAGATTTAGCACATTGCCTGTCCAGTTCCCCAGGCCGTCCTGGTCCTGCCTAATAGATGTACTTGAAATAGAAATAAGCAAGAAAAAAAAGATTTCAAAGTAAAAAGTGAACATTATGAAATACGACTGACTGCTACTTAAACCTTGGTTTGAAATAGAGCTATGATCAATGCCATTGGTTACCAAAAATGATTGTTAAGGTGGTGAAATATACAATCAATAAACAACAACAGAGTTCAGTTTGGCAAATTACTATGAATTTCCTCTCTGAGAAAAGTCTGATCCCAAATAAAAAAACTAAAATGAAGCTATTCAGAGTCCTCCAATAAGTGACAAATGTAAAAATCAGACTTATAATCACAAACCTTTATAGCGAGGAAATATGGAAGACTATGACAAAACTTCACAAAAAATAGAAAGCAACATGCAACACAGCAGTATAAATAAAGCTGTTTAAATGAGGTTTCATCAGAAGCAGGATTAGGGCCACAGCAAATTAGCATTTTCTTTAAGTAGCTTAGGGCAAAAAGCTTCCCACAAATGAAATATATGAGCAGTTGCAAATAAAAACACATAACAGTAAAGCAGTCTATAGAGATTAAAACCCAGACATTGCTGCAGCCTGTAATTTGATAACTCTAGTGAGCATATACATAAATATAAATGCATTTTAATTAAGGCATCAAGGTTACAGTGAAATAATAAGCATATTTTACAAGCTCATACAGAGCATCATCATTCAGCCTTTAGTTCCCTCCACAGTTGTCCAAACCAGCAACAGTTGCATTCACTGGAACCACCAAGAAGGGGGTGAAACTTTACCTGCACATTCTTACACCTAAAAGCCAAATTAGGGGAAAGAAAAGGAAATTAATTACTGCAGCTCAATATCCACAATACGTTGAGTTTTCTAGAAATTCCCCCTTGGGGAATTTCTCTGTCAGAGAATGCTGCTTCTAGAGAAATATACCATTTTGTAGGAAAACATGGGTTTCATCCAAAAATGCAATGAATAATTGGAATATTTACCTTTCACAGTAGCTTACTCACTTCAAAATGAAATTTTATCATAGCACAATACTGTTGTCCTTACCAAAGGTAAATATTCAACCTCAAAGAAATTGAACATTTTGATATGATCAAAATTGGGTTTGGTGCATTTTCTGTCATCCTGGAAATCAGAACTTTTCCATTCCTACTGAAGTAATTGCTGAGTATGGTTTCTTTCCAGACAGCAAAAATCACTCATCAAGTTTGCAATATGGAATAGTAATTAAAATGGACAATACAACGAAAGTTTTGTAAACAAAGGTGTATTTCTCACAGAGCAGGAACATACTAGGCATTTCCTAGAAGTGCTTGTGTCAAGATGTCATCATAAATGAAACGAGTTATGTTAGAGAGAATAGGAAACCACTGGGAACAGAGTGGGAAAGGATGTTACCTGAAGTTGTACTAATGCTGGTCTAAAGCCATCACCATGCCTACCTGGTTGTATCATAGTGTGCAAGAAAATTGAGGGGAGAAAAGCAGAATTTCCTCCAAACCAAGAGAAAGGTAGGTGACTGAGATGGGAAATATGTCAGTGTTGACACACAAATCACCTCTTCTGTTCTTGTACGGGAGAGAGAAGCTCCTTCCAAAGGAGGTGATCTATGGCAAGGAGCAATGTGCTGGACAGTCTGGGAAAAGATTACATCTGACTTAATGGCATTCTGTGCTGGTGTGGTTTGGGGTTTTTTTTGTTTGGTTGGTTGGTTTCTTTTATTGTATTAGCAAATGTTCATCCTTCTCCTTCACTTTGAGAAGTTCAAGAGAAAGAAAAACAAAAGAGAACTGTAGAGTAAAATATCCCACAGAGAACTATCAGAAGACAGTGGTAGGTAGGGAAAAAATTTGTACTGGAAAGCTGCAGATTCTATATAAGAAAGTAATTGTTGATTTGAAAAAAAATAGCAAGGTTTTTAATTGTCAGGAATGAATATAAATGAATTCTCATTTTCATCCTCTGTTTTTGTTTCCATTATTGAGATCAAGATGGTAAGAGAGGAGAAGGAAGTTAGAGGATGGAATTATGTACACACTATTATAGGAAATGTGTAAATAACATTCTGATATCTCTTGAATTATTGTCATAAGATTTCATACAGTGACAAATGGGTGATAAGCTCAGAGAAAAAGAAGATATCAGAGACTACAGAAAGCAGAAAAAGAACATGCAAGTGGTATAGGGAGTTGAAGAGCATAGACATTAAGTCAATACAGAAAGCAATGTCAGATTTTTCCTGATGAAGGGATAGGAGTGCAAGGTTACACTGAAGGACATAAACCATTAGAAGAGCCCAGGTAAATAAACTAGTTGTAGCTCATATCCTTTCATGTATAATTCATGTAAAAATTGTTTGCTGATCAGACACTGTAACAAAGTAATATTGATAAAATATGAAGGAATATCAAGTAAAAATTCAAACATTAATTGACTGTCCTAAACTCTTAAGGCACTATGCATATATATAATACACATAAGCATAAAATTTGAAGACTTTAATTTTACTTCCAGTGAAATATCTGGGGTTTTAATCTGTCCGAAGATGTACTCTGCAGTTATGTGTTGTGTCAATACAGTTGTGTTGAATCATCTCTGGATTTGTTGTGATTGAGAAAACATGGCTAAAAAGATAATTCATTATTGAACTGTGATTCTTCTTTTAGACTACTTGTAGCTCAGAAAAAATGCCAGGTCCACATTAGACACGGGTCCTGCAGAAAAAAAGCAAAACTATTTTTCCAGTCTTGTTTACCAGTCTTCAACAAAGAAACAGAAATTAGCACCTGCAAAACGTTAGTACTGATGAAAGCATGGCTCTATAAATGGCTAGCTCATGAGCTTGCTGTGAGACGTGCTTCAAGGTCTGTGCTCTTGCTCTGAAGTCTTTAGTGACTTGTAGATTATTTGGGGTTGTTTTGCCTGTGGTGCTGAGCTTGAAAATGGCCCCAGGCTCCCTACTCTGATCATCTGGGTTACACCTGACATGAATTTAGGTAAGACCCAGGGACTGCCTTAAAGAAGTTCTTGGAGGAAATTGTTGTGCAGATCCATGATCCCTGCTGCTGGGGAGACTGGGAATTGTGGGAGTTGTACCTCTGTGCAGAAGAATTTCTGATGTCATTTAGGGTCACCCAGTCTTACTTCTTACTGTTACAAAGCAAGCAGATATGCAATGGCATGTCTGTGTGTAAACACCTACAGAGCACCATTGATTAAAAGTCAGGCTGATGCTTTGAGCTTGCTAGAAAGTCAATTTGAGTTACAACTCCACCTTCAATTTTGTATCTACTGTAGTGGAAAACACACAGCTGATTTCCAAAGAGGCTGCATACTTTTTCCCCACTTTTTCCTCCCTCCTTTGTCAACGTCTTCGTACATGTTGCACCTCTGTGACCCATAGGTACACTAAAAAGCAGGGGTGAGTATGTCATCCACCAGTGCTTCCTGTGCTCTTTGGAGCTGCTGGTCATTGTCTGTCATCCAACTACTTTCAGGAAATTTTTGCTGAGCAGTTCTGGGGTTTTGTTTTTCTCTACTGATATGCACATATTGTGTGTTGGTATATCTTTGTGGTGTTACGTCCCCAGAAAGCAGCCGAAAGCCCCAACGCCACACGGAAAGGCAGTCGGCTGTGCTGTGACACTCGCCGGGCTGTGCTGGGGCGGGAGAGCATGCAGGGGCAGCGTGGAGCTCGGGGCACAGAAGCTCAGCGGGAAACAAGGTGGGACAAAGACATGTACGGTTGCAGCCTGTGGTCTTCCAGGTAATTTATTAGGATCTTCGGGTGAGGGTCCAGGGGCGGCAGAGGGGGACAGGAAACAGGGGACGGGCAGAGGGACTGAAAGCCCACAGACTGCGAACCCGAGCACACAATGGCAGGGGATTATAAGGGAAGGGAAAAGGGGAGGAGTTAGCTCTGGAGAGCAACCCAGGAAGGCCCAAGGGAAGAAGGAAAGGGGTACACACCAATAGACTTGTGAGAGGGGAGAGTACATAATTCAAAGGAACCAATAACATACAGTACTAAGGAGAACAAAGGAGAAACTTCTAGAACATGGGAAAAAGGGGAGCGGGGCAGAAAGCAGAACCAATGATCTCTAACTGTGATGCCTCAGCCTGTAAAACTTGCAGACACACACTGCTACATATCTTGACACCTCTTTGTTCTTGCCCTAGCACCTTTTTGTTAAATCTAATAAATGGAACAGGTACATATGCAAATGTTCAGGAAAGTATTCACAAATTCCTTGCAATCCAATTTTCAAGACAAAAAATTTTAAATGTATGGAGTAATAATAATTTTTTTAAAAAATAAAATCGACAAAGTATAAAAACCAATGTAAAGCCATAATTTTTTAAAAAATTCTATTTATATTTCATTTTTTTGCAGACTAGGGTCACACTTCTGCTGATTTCCTGTTATCATGCAAGCTAATTAAAATTTTACTTCTACATCTCTTTTCAAAAATCTCTTCTGCTTCAATAAAGATGTAAAATACCTATGAACGTGAAAAAGGAAGTCGCAAAGTTATAAGAAAAAAGAAGCCCCTTCCATGCTAGTGAATAAAAGAAAGTGAATCAACCATATCACTTCGTTTAGGCCTGTTACTGTAAATTTCATTTATGGTCAGCTTTTATATTTAGTTCTACATTTATATTAACACGTTTTGTAGTAATTTGTAGGTATATAGACATAAACATGTCATACTTATTTATATGTACATGTATACAATCATATTCATAGATATATGTACAAGCGTATATTGAGGAGCTTTTTCTTCAGGTACATAGTATGACTGTTACATTTTCATATTCAGATTCAAGGAAATTCACTTTAATAGAACAGAACATGGCCAGTGAAGAAAACTATTTCCTGTCTTCATGTTTGTTTTGCTCTTACTCCTTTCAAAATCGAAGGGGAAAGATGCAATTATGAGATATCAGGCATGCATTGTTCTCTTATGCACTTCTCTCTTAGACCTGCGTGGCAAGGTTTTGGTAGTGGGAGGACTACAGAGGTGGCTCCTGTGAGAACCTACAAAAGTTTCCCCATGTCCAACAGAGCCAGTGCCAAGATGGACCTGCTGGCCAAGGCTGAGCCCATCAGCAAGAGAGGTAGTAACACCTCTGTAATGACAGATTTAAGAAGAAAACAAAGTTACTGCACACAAACACCCAGAGAAGAGAGAATTAGACTGTACGAGACAAACAGCCCTGCAGAGAGCAGCAGCAGTGAAGAAGGAGGGGAGCAGAGAGTGCTGGAGCAGAGAGTGCCCTGCAGTCTATGGCGAAGACCACAATAAGGCACGAAAAATGTATAATTCTCTCCCTCCTCAGATTCATTTTTACAGAATCTTTCTGAGTTTCTCAGTTTTACCCTGGATACAGTAAGGAAAGGTAAGGAAACAAGCAACTATGTGAAACACCAAGAGGAGTCAAACCTGCAGACAAATTAATAGAACTCAAACTTCAACAAACATTTCAAAGCACTGCAAAAGGGTTCTTTGAAGTTTTTTTAATTGGGATCTCAAAACAACTCTTTAACATCTTAATGCTCTTCTGTTTAAGCACTTGTTTAGACTAGATTTTCTTGCTAACACAGCTATGCTGATAAAACATTTGATTTCAAGCTTTCAATATACTTTGAAGCACATCCATTCTATGAAAAAGCCGGGATCTGGGTATTAATGAAAGCATTGATTCAGGCAGGGCCAGAAGGACAGAGGAAACAACCCTCTCCTTCCCTTAGGACCTTTGTCTGGATGTAAGTGAAGATTTGGCACATCTCTTCGAGTTTCCTCCATGTCAGGCAGCTGTCAGAGCAATATTTCCAAACCCAAGACAAATGCCTGGGAGCAGCGCTGAGCCAGGCGGTGGCTCTGTCACTGCTCTGCCTCCCCAGGGCCACCCCAGTGTCCCCACAGGGCCCCACAGCCCAGTTTGCTCTACGTCCTGGCATCTCCCTCAGAGTTTGCATCTTCTGTCCATACAATATTTTCACCCTGCAACAATTTGAGGCTGTCTCAGTGACTCCATGGGCACAGGACTCCTTCCCCTCCATTAAAGAACCATGGAAACAATCTCTTGTCTTTCAGGAAATGTGTGCTTTTGGTAGGCAAAACTCATGACTGTTATCTACCTGTTTCTCTTAGCATATTATGTTCTCTTTGAGGTGTCCTTTGTCCCTCAAATGGTATTTTTACTTTTGTTTAATTAGCCATACAATAATCTGAAATAATTTTCAGAACTAATTAACAAGATGTAAAAAAACCCCAAATAAAATAGCTCTATATACTGCGAGTTTCACTGCCTCTTAAAAGGTTTTTTTTTACAAAAAAAGGGAGCAGTAAATAAACCACATATCCAAGTAAAGTTCTATTTTTTCTTTGGTAGATAGCTCTGTATATATTTTGTTATATTTTGCAGATGAGATAGAAGTTATCTTCATTAATTTCATGAAGCTTAATTTCTCAGTGAAAAAAGCCTAGGGTATTCAATGTGTATTAAATGAGAATGGCATTTTCCAGCTGTATTATTTTGATTAACTACCTGATGTTACAAAATAAGTCACTGCATTTATTAGCCTCTAAGGCACTGCAAGTCTGTAAATATGCAGCTGTCTAAGTGTTTTGCAGGGTCATCACTCTGCCCCAGAGCCAGCCTGGCAGCATGGTATTTACCTTTTCCTATGCCTTGTCTTTACCTGAGCCCCCAGGAGCTGGCAAAACCATGTGGCATCAACACTGATCGGGGGTGGCACTACATGTGCCCTGTGCTCCTTTCTCCAATTATACCCATCTGCTTTGGGAGCAGAGGCAGTGCTCCTCTGCTTGCCCTGGTGTTTGAGGGGAAGTCTAAATGTGTCATAACTGTGCAGAGAAGATTCAGAGATCACGGAATCATGGAATGGTAAGGGTTGGAAGGGACCACAAATATCACCTGGTCCCAGCCCCTGCTGCCATAGCAGGACTCCCACTGAAACAGGTTGCTCAAGGCTTTACCCAAACTGGCCTTGAACATTTCCAGGGATGGGGCATCTACAGCTCCTCTGGGCAACCTGTTCTTGTGTCTCACCACCCTTACAGTAAAGAAGTGCTTCCTAATAGCCAATCTAAATTTCCCCTATTTCAGGGAAAAATGTCTTTTGTACTCATTGCCCTTTATCCTATTGCTGCAGTTCCTAATGAAGAGTCTCTCTCCAGCTTTCCTGCAGGTCCCTTCAGATGCTGCAAAGTTGCCATGAGGTCTCCACACAACCGTCCCTTCTCCAGGCTGAACAGCCCCAACTCTCTCAGCCTGGATTTGTAGGAGACATGCTCCAGTGCCTTTATCAACTCCATGTCCCTCCTCTGGACTTGCTCCAACCATTTCCCGTCCTTCTCATGTTGAGAACAGCAGGACTGGACATAGCAATTCAAGTGGGGTCTCACCAGAGCAGAGTAGAGAAGGAGAATTACCTCTTTTGACTGGCTGGCCATGCTGCCTTTGATGTGTTTAAGAAGAGCAATTGCCCATAAAATTTTATTTATTTATATTAAAGACATGTGAAGTTTTCAAACTGATCTCTGGATGGAATTCCCCCTTTACATTTTGGTGACTATGTTCAGGAATAATATATTAAGTAGTCTATTTTCATCTGCATAATCCTCTTTGCTTTTTTGGTTTTAATGATCATTCTGGAAAGATACATGTTTCAACTCTTTCAAAATTCAGTGAAAATGGGCCAGGCAGCTCTTTCAGAATGTCTCGGAAATTATTCAGTCTTGGTGAAATAAAAATTTGGTTGATGTAGATTCCAAGTACTCCCTGTTCAAAGACTTTTAGGTTAGCAGCAATGGCTTACAGGTTACTAGAGGGCTAGAAGTTTATCACTGATACATTCTTACTCTTTTTCTAACATCTTAAAAAAGATGCATTCACTGAAAACTTTTGCCTTTTTCGCCGAACACCCTGAGAGCACAAAACTGGTCATGCTGTCTGAGCTTATCAAATCCAATCCCATTATTAAGGCAAATACATCACAATATTACATAACAGTTTTTCCACACTGTTGCCCAGAATATTTGTAGATGCTTGCTGTTTGTGCTGTTTATTTTGACCTTCTCCATTTCTCTACTTTTTCTTTTCTTCTTTCCTTTCTGGTCCTTTAGTGTTTTGATGGTAATTTTCTCTTTCTTGATCAGCTTCTGAAGCTTCAGCCTCTCCCCTTATTTGTTTACAGCCACCTCATTTTCTGTTCTTCCTTGTTTCTCCTCCCGGGATGTTTCACTTCCCTCTGTAAAATGGGATGAGATGTAAGATGTAAGAGTCTTGCTGGCTTCACTCTTTGACTTTTCCCTGGCAAATGGCTGAAGAGGTTTGAGGGTTTCATGCCTTCTTTCTTCACAGTGCTAAAAATTAAAGACGATGCATGAGTTCCAGGTGATTCCATGAAAGCAATCCCAATAAAAACAAACAAAAACATCAGCTCAGATCCTTTGGATTCTCTGAACTAACATATTTCTGATGGAAAGGAAGCAATACGACCTCAGACTTGGTTATATAAAATGTATGCAGTGAACAATCCTTCAACAGCAATCTCCCCTCCCCTTTCCCTGAAGATTTTAAAGGTTCTCTATTATTATTCATCACATTTGTAGGCTGAACACTCTTTCATATTAATTAATCTGCTCAATTTCATTCTTACATAATTTTACTCTGAAAGAACATAAATTTTAAACCACTAATAAACACAGTCTAGCTGGTGCTATTAGAGAAATTTCACATTTATCTTTTTTTTTGTTTTGTTTTGGAGTAGGCCAGGCATAAAGATTTAGTTTTCAAGTCTTTCATATTTTCACTAATGTAAAATGACAGAGTCTTTCATAATCCTGCCAAAACATAAATTCTTTAGTCTATTAAAGACAAGGAGTTGCATCTGTATAAAAATGACAAAATATCTCATACCGAAATTGACAGAACAGCTACAATGCAAAGGATATGTTGCTTAATTAGAGCTCTTTCCCTAGCTAGACTGAGGTTGCCAATGTAATTTTAATTATTTCTGTCTATTAAATCTACAATCACGTATTACCCATTATTATTGCTATAGATCACGTCAGAAAAGTACTCCCTTCAGGAAGGCATTGCCACTTTTAACAAAAAAACTACCATGCCACCATGCACTCTCTTTTTATCAGAATTTCTGCAACTAGTGACATCAAAAATTGTTATTCTTCAGAATACTGCATGCAGCCGTAAGACAGGAAAGTTTAATGTAAGGAATGTGGAAATATCCATTTGCTAATTGTTACAAGTGAAATACCAGCCTTTGTAGTCCAGAGAAATCTACAACTCTCTTTAAAACAAAAAAGTGTCTGCTTATCTTTTCTAGACTCATCTTTTCTCATTCATCATATGAAGCTCATTAATTAGTTTTTCTGTTAATTTAGTGACCCCATTTCAAAATCCTGGACATCACTGCCTTTTTTCAAATTGCAGATGATTTAGCAAAAAAGTAGGAAGAATATGCAGAAAAATTTACTAAAAAATATCTAGGAGTGCTTGTTTGTCCCTGTTTGGTGTCTAATTCTGGTGGTCTGTAAGAGTTTCCATCAATCTGCCTAAACTAACTAACTTCCAAGCAGCGACTGACTCTTATGCTTGATGAGAACTATGGCAACTATCTGAAAACTTAGCTTCTCTTTTAAATTCTTTGCCATTATGCCTACTAAACCTAAGAAAATGTCAGGCTCCTTGTGCACAGAAAGCACTTGACAGCAAACCAGTTGATCAATTCAGTGGATTCTTCATGCATCTGTGTGGACTCACTCTTACCTCAATGATGATACCTTTGGGACCAGAAAGAGTCAGCTTTCTGCCCCAAATTTGGAGACACTGTTGTTTCTAGGTAGAACAGAGAATAATAGCAATAACTCTAATACATTGCCAGCCCAACCTCAGAGACCATAAGTCCTTTTATGAATGAATGTTCCAAGCTAGACAGAGAGAAGTATAAATTACAGAACAATAAAATGAGCAGTACAGTAAGCTGAGATATGTGTAAGTAGGAGATAATAATTACCACAAGTCAGATAAAATTATTCAGAAATAATGCATAAAAATACCAAGTAATCTTTCAGTCATTACTGCTCATGAAGTATCTGTTGGGAATAAGAAGTATTAATCACAAAAAGAAAGCAGAGAAGAGGCATGGATATGGAGTCTCACATTCAGTGATAATATTTGCTCAGCAAAGAAGATAACAGAAGAATGAGAAATAGAAAATAACATGGGAAGGGAACACATAGTAAAAATAAACTATCTATGGTGCTGTGGGATCACCTGATGTCAGACTCACAAAGGCACTGCTTGTTAAACAGCTCAGGATTTTTCAGAAACAGCACAGGTGATTTGCCTTTAAAACATCATGTTCTTACCAAAGTCCAGGCACCTTTACCTACCCCATTCTCCTGATCCTCCTGGCCTTCTGAATCCACATTGCTGATTCCAGGTCAGAGCAGGGGAGCACTATTTACATGTACACCAGGCAATAGACTCATATCGGAGCTCTGCCCTGTGTGATGAGTCCTCCTGCAGACCACCCAGGGCTCTCCTCTCTGCTCCCTCAGCCACAGAGACAAATTTGCCTTTTCAAGTTGTATTCTTTGATCAAATTCTTGTCCTTCCCAGAAAAAGGCAAGGCCTGATCTCAGGTGTTCTGTGGGCTGTGTTCAGTACACAAATTGACAGCAAGGCCATGTTAGACCGACAACCAAATTTCAGGGAAATCCTTTATAAAGTGCTGGAGAAGAGGGTTTTAATATTAAAGTCTTGTTAAATATTAGAACATAAAATGTGCCATAATGTTTCAGTCCAAGCAATTAATACTTTAGATATTACCAGATTGTCTTTGCTGATGAATAACGAAATGAAAATCATGTTTGTTTGCATTGATTGTGTCTGTCAAAAAAAATTAAATAGTTTGACAAATGCTATTCAGGTTTCACTGAGTGTTAGTTATCAGTCATTTAAGGAAAGACATAATTTTAAGTTTTTGTAGGTAGAAGAAAAAGAGTCTGATTAACATCAACAATAAAGCAATGTAATAAATATAATATCATACCATATGTAAAATACAACTATAAAAGTTCCGTAACAAGAAATCAGCATTTTATTGAAAGAGAACTGAATAAAAAGTCTGGGAAAGCTGCAAAGTAAATAAATAAAGACCAGTATGACATTAGCTAATACAGTTTTGTAACTACTTTCATTCCACGTAGTTACTTTTCTGTTTGTTTGTCTTCACCAATTCAATTACTTTGCAACATGCCTGACAGTACAACCTGGAAACTGAAATCAATTCCCAGCATCAAACGATGCCTGGAGAAATAAAACCAAGATAATGCTTTGCCTGATACAGAAAGATTTAAACTACTGAATGACTAATAAATATGAGTTCTGGTATGAAGCTCAGACAGGTTAAATGAATAGATTTTTCAGAGATTATCAACATTCAGTATTAACAGTAGAAATAATGGAAGTTCTTAATAAACAGAGTTTATACTTCCAGCCTTGAGTATTTTTACCCAAACATCCATGACCATGTGTTTGACTTCAGCTTCCAGTGCTCACAGTCTAAAATTCTTTTTCCAAATTAAATACCTAAGATGCTGGGCATTGAGTGGGGAGGGTGGGTTATTATTTATTGTCCAGACAAACCAACAATTTTTAGACATTATACCTCCCAGTGCAACAAGATTATACTGCTTGAAATGGGAGCTCACTATATTCCCATAGAAAGTTTTCAAATTTTTGTTGACAAAGCATGCATTGAAATTCAAATGTAAGGTAAGCACCCATATCAACTTTTTTATTATTCTCAAACTTGAACTCTCAAAGTCAACCAATAATTCAATGAAATAATTTTAAAAAAAAAAAACCTGCTTCAACAATGGAATTCATTACTTCTTTCCAATGCCAGTTAGGCCTATCCTAAGAGCTAAAAAAGTGGAACTGATCTCAGACTGAGGAGGAAATTTGATCTAGTTCTCCATCATCTTCTCTAAGCATCTTAAATGCAATAATTTCAAAAGCAACACCCCCGCCAGAGTTTTGCAGTTTCAGCCTTTTTCCATATTTTCAACTCAATTTATTTTTAAATACCAGTTTCTATTCAAATAGAATACAACAATGAAGACCAGAGGTTTGGAAGTGTTAATACTTCATTACAAAATCAGAAACTGAAAATACACTATACAACACAAAAACATGTTAATTCTGATAAGATTTTGTCATGATAATTCACAAATGCCGCCACAAAACTGGGTCCTTCTGCAGCCAATAACATTGAAAAATTGGATTTAGTATTTTTTAAAGATATAGGAATGCTTTGAGACCACCTGTAACAAAGCCGCTGAGTATAAAAATAGTTGGTAAATAGCACTGGCATTCAGCACAGCAAAAATCCTTCAAATAATGCAAAGCTGGACAAAGCATTCCCCCAGATCTGGCAGAATCTTGCCCTCACTATTACACTGAGCCATTATATGTAACTTTGCATAGTGCTATTTTATCTTATTATGCCATTGTAATTGTAATTATAATTATATTATGCATGGTCAGCTGTTACAAGGGCACAGCAGGAGCTGCCAATCCTGTCCCAACCAGGTGTCATAGTCCTGCAATCCCACAAGAACCAGCACCAGCACCATCTCCTGCAGGGTCAGCAGGCTGAGCAGACCCAACAGTAATCTTTTAAGCATCTTACAAAGATTCCACTAAAATCTAAAAACTCTACTAATGTAATTCACATACTTTTCACATATTCGTCTTTCCCCAGTAGTATTTTGCACTTATCATATTACAGCATATTTTAACACAGAAGATGGGTAGGGTTTAGCTACACAGAAAGCATCAAATGATAACTATCATCTTATTATTTTCACTCAGTATCATTAGTTTCAGGTTCACTAAATTTGATGTGGAAAGAAAACCCACTCACAGAATCAAAAAATTGTTAATCCATATTACTTTTGATAACTTCTTGCTGTTATTACTTTGCAATGTGAAACCCCTCAGGAAAATAGAAAACTGATAGATGTAATAAGAAAAAGCCTACTTAGTCAAACATATTATTAAATTGCATGAAAATTCAGCATGAACAGATTAGTATTTCCAGGTGTTTTAAAATCCAAAGTCGTTGCAAGACAAACTAAGTGTGTATGCTGTACGCTGAACACCATGCTTTTTCACTGGCATGAAAAGAGGGGGCACAAAGGGCAGAAAAAGCAACTGATATTCAGGATACCTGGGAAGTATTTAAAAGCCTAGGAAGGAAGACATTATATACTGAAATGCCAAATAATATTTGCAGTTAGAAGTTCATCACCTTTAGCTGCTAAATCTAGATTTCTGTGGAGGCCTAATAAGAATTCAGATACAGAAACTTATGGATAAAGGCATAGGAGGATTTCTGAGTTTCAGTGAGTTATGCTAATTTTGAAAACTTCTACTTCTGATCTGTCTGTTCTTTTAAATCTATATCTCTTACCAGAGAGAGCAAGCACTAGAAGATAGTGAAACACAGGGGAGAAAGAGCTGGAACTTAAAACAGAGAAGTACAATAGCAGTGCCTTTAAACTTGGTGATTAAACCCTGTTCAGTGCCTCCCAACCAGTGCATGCATTGACAAAGCTCTTTCTGCTGCTGTAAAAAACTGTATCAAATAAAAAGACCTTGCTATCATTTACAAATATGACACAGTAGTAGGTGACATATTGCAGACAGTTCTTATTTCAAATAGCATAAAACTAAAGGAACCTAGATACAATTTCATGCTCTTGGCAAATATTGAGTCTGGAAGTACTCTCACCACACTTCATGAACATATGTATTTTCACTTGCTTTTGGACATTTATTTGCAGCATAAATTGTTCTTTTCCATTATCAAGGATTTTTTTCTCCCAAACTGCTTGAGGTCACTACAAGAAATTTTGTGATCAGGGAGAGCTAACATAGAAGCCTTAGGTATGCTTGGAAAACATTTCTTTGCCTGTCCTTATGTGTGTAAAGCTTTACAACCCTTTTGAGCCTGACTGTGTCCTTCACTTCTCTGTCTTCTCTTCTACATTAGTCTCAGCAATTATAGGATGTGTTGTGGAGATGGTATTAATCTCTGTCAAGTGGTGATCTGAGGAAATCTCCAGCACACAAAAATATTGGAACTGATTTTTAAGCCTGGGACTAAGCAATGAACTGTTTTACTGGAGAAGTTGCATTACAAACCTTCAGAAACAGAGAAAGATTAATGGTTTAACTATTCTCATGACTATATCATGATACATTTTTTAAGTCTGGTCACATACATCCAGAGGTGGCTTTGCATGGAAGTGAGGAAGAGAAGAAAAATAAAGCACAATCATTAAACCCAGAACCCTCAGGTGTATGAGCTCACACAAGAAAAGGACTTTTAAAGACCTTCCTAAACCCACAACTCAGTGAAATTATTTCATTTGCAGGTGCCTACTCCAACTTAAGTTTAATGAAACAAAATTAAGAGTTAATACCATGTTCCGCGAAATTTCCTTATTATATTCACAGTGCCTCAGAACTATCCAGATTATTTCATGAATGTCAAATACAAAATACATAAAAACATATCTGACTTTAGAAAAACAGAAATTTGTGCAGAAAAAGATAGCTCGAAACAGCACTTGCTGCTACTTCCAGCTTATAGACGTTAGATCTCCAAATAAGAGAGAGTTAAAAAAACTGTATATTCTGGGCAACTAACCTGTAAATTTAAATACAGACAGCTATTGGGGCATATTATTCAAAATTAATTAGTGCATATATCAGTAGTGATAGCTTATGACAAAGCAAAAACACACACGCTATAAATATCATATTTATTTGACCAAAAGTAATTGGGATCAGAAAGCCAGACACACAGAGAAATAACTGTCTGCTTCATAGCCACCTAATTTCCTACTTAGCAAATATCATACAATTATTCTTTAATATTGAAAAAAATACATTAAATTATGTGATGACATTCAAAATTATTCCACAGAATAACTGTAATACTCTTCCTTTGTGATATGGTTTAGTGGTGGTTTGAAGGTACCTACATGACATAATTAGTCATAGCAGCATTGAGAATGATAATTTCAATTTTATGTGTTTGTGTTCTTTGAAACTGTGGACCGTTTTCTACTTAGCAAACAAGTTTTCCCATGAAGGTATAAATTGGTTTGCTTCTGATGAATTATTGGTTTCTAAAACTGGATTTTTCCTAGAAAATGCAGTACACAGGTAATAATTTCATTTCTATTATCTGCATGAGTTGAATTGTCGGAGAGATGGGATAAACTCTCAAAAAGTAACGATAAGGTGAAATGTGCAGGTAAAACAGTAGTTCCATTTTTTTGCATATTTAAATTAAGCAATTATTTGTATCTCATAGTAGTGTCACCTATAGCAATGCAGAAAAGTTAGGTATCGCTATACTTACACTGTATTGTAATTACAATATTTCATATGGTTGTACTGTTTGTGCTTGTAAGATGTGGTCGGCAATTACCTTAAATTTTAAAAATGGTTGGAATGGGGTTATATCTCTCAGATGTGATGCTGATATCAGGTACAAATTATAATAAACATCAGAACTAAAATCATGTGAGCACTGTGCCCAGGACTTCAACCAGAACAAATTCATTGACATCAGAACTCCATCCAGGTCTGGGAATTGTAGCCAGTAGTTCTTATCTTTGGGAACAGGAAAACACTGAACAAATTGCTTCACAATCCACTTTGTCTTTCTTTTTAAATAAATAAAATATTGACTAAAATTTTCCAGGTCTACTTCATCCAAAGTAGCTACTGGTATTTCCAGTAGCTTGGAGTTGTAAGATTTAATTGCAGCTATAAATATAGACTCACAATTCTTTTGGGTCTCATCTTTCAAATCACCATTTCATCACCTGCATCATCCACAGCTGAGTATTTTCCAAGTGAGAACTCAAAGTATTTGCAGATCATATTGTTTATAAAAGCAAAACAAACTTGTGCACTGCTACATCACATTCTAGCACCAGTAACCTAGTAAGCATGGTTGTTAAAATTGTAAGCATAATGCTGACAGCTGACAGACAGCAGCTACCCATCGTTTAGCACATGATGCTATTGTTAGATGCCTAAGGCAAGAGAACCACCAAATATAACACATGAATGTAAAAAAACAGTAAATGTTAACAAGCATCCTGAAATATGTAGCAAACACCTGCAGGCCATGACTTGAAATTGAATTACTGTGGCCAGCTGTGCCAGCGAGCAAGGCCACTGCATCCACAGCCACGCTGCCCAGCTGGAGAGGAAGAGAATACTGTGAAATGTCAGCTCAACAAGCTAAAAATAGCGTGTGCTGTCAGCAACCTGAGCCACCAACGCCGCACAACGCAGAGCTTTTCAGCCACATGTTTGGCACCACGTCAATCAGTCCTCCTCTTTGGGTTCTCAGTCACCATGCCGAAATGAGGGCTCCTTCCCACACACAGTCTACCAGCATCATCCTGCCAGATTGGTCACTGCACTTGGCACCGCATGGAGGTGTGATGGATGAGGGTAAACTCTTCCTAACGCTCAATCTGACTGCTCAGAAAGATGACAGTAAGAAAGAAGGCATTTCTGGGGAATCTAGTGGGGGGTTGTGGCAACTTCTGAAGTACAGCATACTTAGATATGTCAATCTGAAGAGTTATAACAGGTTTTTGGTGTGATGTAGCTACTAAGGTTGTATAATGGCTAATGACCACCAGAAGTGCATCATCAACTTGTTGACAGGCATATAAGCAAGACAGCACTAGCATCAGGCAGACATTATGAGAGTGTAGTGATAATTACACCACACCAGACAGCAAAAATAAAACCAGCTGAGGAGAAGCGGATAGACAGTTGACTGGAGTGACTGGCCTTCACTATTGACATCTGATTCTAAGGGTCTGTACCTGGATTTGAAGAGTCTATTTTGTTTTACTCATGACAGCTTCTTACAAGAGTTGGTGACCTGTTTTTCTTCTCATCATCTTACTCTGATTTTTCAGGGTCTGCTAATGTTATACATTTATTATGCAGAGTTGCTATGACACCCTTTTTATACTAGGTAAACTTGAAGATTGCCCTGTCTTGTCCCATAGCTTCTAAATTTAGGGAGAAGCAAACAGGATTTCTGGGAGTACTAACCAACAGAATTGTTATGAATATCAGTTTAGACCGTTGCTTTAATTTAAGGACTAAAGGATTAGTTTTGATGAAATATCTTCTTTCTTCTCACTTTGTCAGCTTTGTAGCTGACGCCTTCCCCAAGTGCAGACCTGATTGTTCATGCTGTGGCTGCATGACCAGAGTAAAACAGAACAGTAAATCTCTAAACCCTCTAGTTGGGGAGGAAGAATGAGGTAAGAAATTTCTCTGAGTTATGTTGCTGGCTCAGGTTCAACTGCCAAGAATGAATTGGGAAGGTGTTCGTTTTACAATAAGTAAAGGAAATCAAAGAAGAAATCTTCTAAAACCAAGAAGGAAATAATTTACGCTCTCTGCTAATCTGATTTGAAGAATCATACACAGGCACACCAGCTGAAGAGGAAAGAAATTGCAGAAAAATTCAGTCACAGAAATTGAAGTCCAGGTTGTAGACAAGGCCAAAAAAGGTAACCCAAGGAGAGATGTTATTGGCCCAGCCTCTCTCAGTTACTGTTTGACAACTCTTTAAATGCAGCTTTCTGTAACACTTTGCAATCTTGTTCATTCATTCATTATTCTTTTAATTCAGTGTTTAATAAGTGCATGGGTCAGAAAAATTGACTAATAATTCTGAGAATATTGGGGTAGTCTGCCATTTTGCATCCACAGCAATATTGTTGACACCCCATACATTCCCATACATGTACATGATGGGCAGAAGTAGAATTAGTTTAAACTGATGAAACTCCACTGAATCCATTGAACTTGACTGTCTCAGACCCCCTTGTGACACTTATAGCCAGGCCTGGCAAAAACAGTATATCCTGTGTTACCTATGTAGGGTATAGTCCTGTCTCTTGATAGCCCTGAACATAAAAGGTAAAGTTTAAAAAAGGATTTTCAGTCTATTCTTCTGGTCCGAAGGTAAAAAACTGCTAATATCTGCCATATACCCAGTGGCAGAAGCTGACTATCAGTAGGCTATATTTTATCTCCCTTTAATATGGACCATATGAATTCCAACAGAATAGAAAATTATGTTGATTCCCCCACTGTTTAACTTTGTAAACATATGAAGTCCTGGTGCTAGTACAGATATACCAACCCTTTATTCCAGTGATATGTTTGAGTTGCGAAACTTCAGTGTATCAGATTTGCAAGCAGTGATCTGGTTGTTCTTCTCCCTCTGCCAATCCTAAGGACATATCCAGAGCGCAGAGAATAATTTACCTTCTGTACTTTATTCTAGTAATGATTCTCCAGCAGCTAAAGTCTGCAGAGATACGATGATTATATTTTTAAAGGTAATCTTGCTTCTGACTAAAATTTAAAGGTTGCATGTAAACATGTGCACAGCTCTACTTCAGGTAATACCAGAGCTAGGCATATTGATTTTCCATGAAAGACAAAACCATAAATAATGCAATACCAGAGACTTCATCAGAATAGCTTTAAATAATGCAAAGTGACAAGAATATGTATCTCATTGCATACATTATCATTACAAGGTAAACAGTGTATCACCTTGGCTAAAATCAGTGATTGGCTGTTTCATTTCAACCTTGGGGCAAAGGATATTTTCCAGTTCACTTTTAAAACTAATGCTTCCAAAAGGGGGGGGAAAAAAGGGTGTTTCTTCATCACTACGATACAACATTTGACCTGTCTTAATTTCACAGAGGTGTAATATCTATGCTTGCAGGTCATTAGAGGCAAGCACAATTTCTGACCCAGTATATTTCCAGGAACATCAAACTAGGACACCAATTGATAAACCATCACTTAAAAACAAAGAATAATAATAACAACTCTATTTAGTATTTAGAATTATCTGCATGCAGAGGTCACATTTTCTTTGTAACTTTATGAATAAATACACACATACATGCACAACTGACACCAGATTTTAAGAGAAAACTTGTGTTTTTTTCCAGCACAGACATTTTCTAGTGCAATACATGGCTATAAATTCTTTCTTATTGCAAAGTTATCAGAGGCTGATAGTGTTTTCCATCCCAAAAGAAATCTGGTAGAGGAACTTCTAGCTTTGCATTTTGCATCATTCATAATGCCAGAGCAATTAGTGCAGCTTTGCGCTGATCAGCAATGTTCCAGGTGAAAAAGCTGACATTTCACCAGAGACTTCTGGTGACATAACAAAATTCAAGGCAGTCATTTCATAAGAGAACATCTCTACGATTCCTTCCACTCAAGCTGTCAATTAAACATGGTTTTACTGCCTAACTCGCACCAAATTCATAACAAAAGAGCTGTCTGATTCAGAGTCATTGTATATGAAAAATTACTGTGTGACACCTTGACAAAGGAAACATTCTAGTACCTGTGTGCCATTATCTTCAAAATCAAACTGCATAATACTGCCATAAAGGTGCCAACATTAATAAAAAATCCCAAGAGCTGCTGGCTGCTTAGCGTAGATGTGATCCTAGTGCTCTATAAACATAAATGTGCTCAAGTAGAGATTGAAAGACCACATCCAATACCTGACTTCCTCACAAGAAACAACCAGGAGGGGAAATTTTAAGACTAACCTTACCTCTATATACAAACTTTATACACACCCCTATAGACAAACATTATATAAACGTCTTGTGTTACTCTTTTCTGGGTTAGGAATGTCTTAGTAAGTTCAGCAATGGCTTTGACCTTGGTTTGACACTTTGGTGAATGTGCAGAGGGCTGATTCCCATCTTTCCAAGCTGAAAATCCTTTCTGAGCATGTTATCATGAACACCAAAAGTTTTGTCCCATCAGATTAGCGTTCCCCAAACAATTTCAGAAAGGCATTGACCAAAAATAAGGATTTAGTGAAGTATATCTCATTTTACCTGTTTTCTCTTGTACAAATACACAGAAAGTATTTTTTGAGAAAGCTTCTTCTCTCAAAAAAAAAAAAAAACAAAAAAACCCAAAAAACAAACCCCCCCCCAAAAAAAAAGCCACCCACGATAATGACATTTGCATGGATGAGAAATCAGTGTTTTAGATTTTAGATGGTACGTATACTGAAATGAGAGTATGCTGCAACAATATACATCTGAAAAATTACCCTTAGGAAAAGAAATCTAAAACTAACCTTAATGCAGTAATAGACAAAGAATTTGGTTACTTTGGCACTCTGCTGCTCTGATGAAAGGTCTCTAGTGAAAACCTATTCAGCAGAGAAAATTATTCCCTAAAAACAGGAAGATCTTGATCTAAATAATGATGAGGAACATCCAGGTTAATCACTCATTTCAGTTCAAAATCTAAAGGATTTACTCCAAAAGATGAACTCTTGACAGCCACAGAAGGATGAGATCTATGAATTTTATCCTTTACGAGTAAGAGAACCACTTTCATTACAAGTCAATAAATGTATTCTGTAAGACGAACTTTGTGTGTGCCTAACAGTAGAATTTATAACACCAAACTAAATACATGTGAACAAAGAAGTCTTTCAGTATGCAATGTCATGAGCAAAACCAGTTAATCCAACCTCAATTTCAAAATGGAGAAAAAGGTTTCTGGAACATAACCCACTGGTGTTTTCTAACAAGAGGCCCAAATGGGTGTCAAAGTCGCCTTTAAAATGCATGAACATCTGGACCTTGCCAAATGAAAAAAAATGTCATGTAAACAAAAAAATAAAAGTTTTCTTTCTCTGTCTCATGCCTTTACTACAGAGAAATCAATTTTCTTGACACAAGTACATTGATGTAATTGATAAAAGGTTTAGCTGGCATATTTTTCCATATGTGTAACTTGGAACTGGTGCAGTTTTGCTATTGTAAAACAATGAAAGCTACGTTCTGCCAGGATTTTAGTGGGTTGGCAAGTTCTAGGGCTCTCTGCAGAGTTCCTTTTCTCAATCTCTGTATATTGGTGAGCCAAAAATTCCCACAGTAATATAAAGTGTTTCTTCTATGTCAGCCAGAACAGCAGGCAGAATTCATAATGTCCAGCAAAGAAGCAGAGAGCATTCTAATCTCATGTGGGATGCACTAGGGTACAGATATCATCATTGTGTTAATTTCTCATGCCAATTAAAAAAATATTAAACCTAATATTAAAGTTAAATTTCACTAACTGAAACAAAACACTTGCATTGCTGCAGGCAGATTCCAAGTCTGCTACATACACACCGTGGTCATATCAAGGTAGCAGGCTGTCTTCTACACCAGACCCAGTTCCTTAAGTTCGCTCCCTGACTGACAAGCTGACAAACCTCCTTCAGAGCAGTCAGCTCCCAGCTGACCTTCCTAACATCTGACAATTACCCTTTGACCATCCCCACCTTCAGCAGGTATGGCCACTGTGCCTTTGGTGTTCTATAAGCTCAGTTAATTATGTAATAATGTTATGATCATTAACAAAGGCAGGAAAACAAGTAAAGACGAACTTGGACGCTACAACAGATGAGGTAGATGCTGTGCAGGTTATTATCAGTGCACACCTCTGTTGCTGAATTCTGTGTAGACTGTAAAAAATGGCAGTTTGTCTACCAATGATGACTAACTACTCTTCACAGAAAAAGTACTGACAAAAACCCTAAAGTACTCTAGAATTCATTGAAAGTGTTGACTCGTGCCCCCAGGTTGCTACGGAACCATGAAAACTAAATACAGTTTTCCAGCATCTTCTCTCTTTTTAATGGCCTTCACATTGTCACACCAACTTTTCAAAGTCTTGCCCTCAAGAGTATTTTGGGAGATGCCACATTTAAGGCAGCTGAGCACCAGGCAGAGCACAGTTGTGTGGAGGAGGGATGTTGAGCAAATCCATAACGTGAATCGTAAGAACCTACTAATGAAACTTTTGTCTAGGTGTCTGTGTTCTGTCAGATATATTCAGACTCAACTGAAAAAGAAGAGCTCAGCATTTCTATTTCTTTGCAGCAAACTACCTCCTTACTACCCATTCACTTCAGCCACAGAGGGTGCAACAGCCTTGGCCTGTTCAGTGGTTAATCAAACAGGGTGCCCCTCTGATTCAGTATACTAGATTACAAAGCTATTCCTTGTAAAAAAATTTTTTTGGCCATATATACATACAGACATATATATATACATACATACAGACATATATATATATATATGTGTGTGTGTGTACACACACACACATGTATATATGTGTATATATCTGTATATATACGGTACATATATGTGTGTATATATATACATACTAAACTATATATATACACTAAACTATATATATATAGTGTTAGTTTTAATTTTCTGGTTTGTAGTTTGAAGATCACTTGCAACTTCACTAGTTTCTGCCAGTCACAGAATGAGCCAATAACTGAAGTGTTCTTAAAAACAATAATCACCTCTTGGTTTTGAAAACCCCAATAAGGTGTTAACAGTGCTGTAGTGATCAAAACATGCAGTTATTCTTAGTTAAAGAAGTTACTCTGTCTTAGTTTTAAAGAAAAGGGTAACATTAATTTAATTGTCAGAGGTGTTCCTTCCCAGCGGGTTTGGAACTAAATGATCTTCAAGGTCTCTTCCAACCCAAACTATCTTACGATTGATTCTAATATCTATTTCAAGAAATTTATATAACTTCTCAAAACCAGTAAATAGGTCAGGTTCAGCAAAATATGTCAACAAGGCAGTCAGCTAAGGATGAGTCAAATATCTGCTAGTCATATCTGCATCATGTGACATTCCTGAGAACATACCAGCTGCCAAAAATGTTTCGTGCTTTGTACCAAATCTAATTCCACATACAGACAACTACAATGTGCTTAGAAACTAGCATAATGCTGAAGACAATGTCAAATACAATAAAGTTCTAGAAGTTTTGCTTGCCTAGCAAATTAAGCAAAACTTTATCACCTTCTTTTAATTCTCCAATAGTAGAACGCATACTCATGGTTAGAAAAGTTTTCTCTAGTATGAATCAAGAAACAAAACATCTAAGAAAAAAATAAAACCTGACATCAGCTTGAAGTTAATACAATCCTTTTTAATCACACTACGTTGATTTTGATACTGTTATTTATGCAGAATCAATATTAAACAGAGAATAATGTTTAAGACAATAAGATTTTAAAATAAATAGTACCTTCTTCTGTATCATGACATTCTGAGAGAATTTTCAAATGAATTTTTCTAAGTATTTAATGGAAGCTGAACCACATTTTAGTTTTCATTGTGGCCTATGACTTTAAGTATCTATTTTACTGGAATACTTATACAGGAGCCCACTGGCTCCAAGAGCATCTCCTTACTCCTCCCTCCACCAGTTAACCCTGCTTCAATGTCACTGGCTGGGGAAGGGAGGCGGGAAAGAAAAAAAGCACATATTCTGTCAAATCTCAGGCCCTTTCCCCCATAACATTGCCAAGGGTTGGCTCAGCAGCTCCAGGACCTTCCTAAACACAGGCATTTCTGGGCTGCCCCCAGTGCAGTTTGGAGAGGTAAATAGCCTCCTTCATCTTGAGAGAGGCAGTGAAATAAAGAATATCACTGCACATTATTTTTCTAGAGCTCAGACTAACTTTCATTGGAATACAGCAAAACAAACCTCTCAAAATAGATTACACTAGAAAAACTGGGG